>CAODLS010668138.1:0-14010 GCA_948243855.1 Flueggea neowawraea | reverse complement strand
TCTTCCGCTCGAGCGCTTCGTCGACCATCTTCTTCATGTATGCTGCTTCTCAAACATTCATCGAGGATTAGAGCTCCGCTTCAGCCTTTCTTGGAGGAACGCAAGGTTCTCCTTTGTAGGTACTTTCCACCACCTATAGGTAGTTCTCCTTTCTTGTTTCGGTCTAGGCTTCAGGAACAAAAATGTCAAAGTGCTCTCGATGAGGTGGAGGATTTGGCTGCTCAGGAACGTGAGAAGGTTGACGATCACTTTGTTGCGAAGCGTCACACCTTTTTCGGACTCCTTCACTTTGGACACTTTGAGCGTAAGCACGCAACATGGGTAGGAGTTGCACTTGATGAAGAAGTTGTTGGAGCAAAGTCACCATCTTGTCTAATGCTTTCTGGTTTTCCTAGCTATGCTTTCTAGTTTTCCTAGTTATAATTTATGAGTGCTTTATAGTCGGCGAGTGGAATAGTAGGAATACCAATCCTCGTGGTTTTTGCTCCATCTCCAACACCTGCTGCTCTCGTCTCTTCTTCTTGATGTTCGACCTGGTGGGATGGTGTTTGCACCATGGTGAATGTTGTAGATTTTGAGGATGAACTCTTTCTTGAACGTCAATGAACAAGGATTTTCATTCAGTTCCCACAAACGACGCCAATTATTATTGCCATTAAAAATGAACAACAATAATGAAGGAAACACGAACAACTCGAACATTTGAGAATCGTGAACGTTGCCTCGAGACCTGAAAACACAAAACACAATAAGGTCGGGATGCTTCTCGGGATAGTCTCCAACGTTCAACTCAGTAGCTATTTTTGCAGAGTATCGATATGTGTGAAGAATAGAGCATACCTTGACTAGTTGTCATCGCCTATATTTATAGAATGGTGTTTACTGAATGTTGTAACATCGAGTAACATTCCTTATTGATGACTATTCATAACGTTTCAATTACATCTTGGAATTAAATTTACTTATTAAGTTTTTTACTCATATCTCATTAGTATGAATGAAATCGTTGGCAGTTCGGTGACTACGACAAAACCTAAGGATCAATTACATTCAATGAGGATGGCACATTTGGAGATGATAAGTATTATCATCATAGGTTACCTAATTATATCGTATAACTATATGCTTCAATCCCAATGTACGATGGCAATCTAAGAGGGGGTGAATTAGATTTTTAGAAAGTTAAAAACTTTGTTAAAATTCTTTTGCAAACTAAAATAAATTACAAAGTTCTTTTACGCTAAAATCAAATTTAAATGCAGAAGTAACTTAAAATCAAAGATCTAATCCATACACAACAATATAAATCAAATGGAAATGCAAAGTAAGTAAGAGAGAGTACGGGAGAGAGAAAATAAATCCGATTTATAGTGGTTCGGTCATCTTTGACCCACATTCGCTCCTTGAGAATCCTCTGAAGAATTTCAATCCACTAACTCCTCACTTCTGGGTGGAGGGAAACCGTTTAGACCAACTTATTTTTGCGGGATCAACAAGCTAACCGTTACACCTTGTTTTTTAGGGCTCAACAAGAAAAATCGTTACCCTAGTTTTTGCGGGCTTAACTAGAAATCGTTACCACTTGTTTTCATGACAAAACAAACAAATCAAACCTCTAGTTTTTGCAGGTAACAAACTACACACCTCTAGTTTTCTAAGGCTCACTAGCAACTACTCTTGTTTTTCTACGGCTCAACAAGAAAATCTATCTACTATCGATCAAATACTTTGATTGTTACAAATATGTGTTCCCAAAACACAGATTTACAGCTTAACCTAAGCCCAAATGTTTTTGAAAGTGAATTGCTCAAATGGGTATAAATGATGGAAGGAGAGAAATAAAGATAGCAACAATTTGCTTGGGTTTTTCTCTAATCTTTTGATGTTTGAGACATCTATTTATAGCAACTCTTAATAATGTAGTCAATGGAAGCCTCAAAGTAGCCGTTGTGAGAAAATAAAAAAATCTATTTTAAATGACATCACTGCCTTCTATGTGCGTTGTTGTCTGTATTACATGTGTTGTTCTTCATTCCAGAATATCCAATTTCACCTAGACTTTCATTAACGCACTTTGTTCATTCTTTTACGCACTTTGTCATTCTTCCATACTTTCTTCAAAGTGCTTTGCCAATCAATAAGGTGCCTTTTGTTCTACTCAAACTTCATCAAAGTACTTTGTCAATCAATAAGGTGCTTTTTCATTCTCAAAATTCACTCCTTTAATTTTGACATCATCTTGTACAAGGAATATTCAAATTTGAAATCCCGAGGAACGTCTCAACTTTGTCGTCATCTGAAGCTCGCCAATGTGGGGTGCTACCCATCTATGTTTGTTGATTTTCTCATTAAAGTTTGTATCTTTAATCCATCTATGCAACAATGCTCAAATCATTAGACAACGTGTGTTACACCCCCATTTACATGCGTTGATCCTTATCTACGTCCTTTGTTTGTTCTTCTGCATGCTTAGACCAATGTCTGGCACTTTCTGCTTCCTGGCTCAACACATTCTTGAATCATTAACATGGTTTGGTGATTCGTTAAAGTGCTTTGTTGCCAAATATTAGCAAGTTTGCAATTTGCACCTTTTTCATGGATGTTTTCCTTTCATCATCATCAAAACCGAACTCAACAATCTCCCATTTTTTTATGATGACAAAACATACATGAATTTGAACATATATTCATCAATAACAAATAATTTGATCAAAGATTTCACTCCTTGTCACTTGGTTAGTTCAACACTTATATAATGTTTAAAGCAATAATGATATCAAATGATAAAACACTTAAACAAATTCATACACACTTCTCCCAACAAATTCATGTACACTTCTCTCCCTTTTTGTATCATAAAAAAGGTATACAAAATCAACATTCTCCCCCAATCAATCAACACATTTATATCTCCCCTAAGCAAATGCATTATTCAAAGAAATCTTTTTTGAGTTAAAACTCCCCCTTTTTGTTGCAAAATATGCATAGCAGTAACAAAAAAATATCTCCCCCTATGATATTCAAAAAATCAATGTAAGCAATCCCTTCACATAAGCAGTCAGTCAAGTTCAATTGATCAATGTAATCAACTAAATCAAATATGCATAAACTATCATGAAGGGGTAAGATCAAGTTACTACAGCAAAAAAAATACATATATACAAAAGAATTCAAAATGCATTAAAGTTTAGAGTCAAAGAAAGGGTACCACATTTGGATTTCTATCCTTGTCAAAGATTGTTGTTAAGCACACATACCTCTAATCTCCTTATAGGCTTCATCATCATCACTTGAGCTTGCAATCAAATTTTCAAGAATTCTTTTTTTCCAATATGTGTAATTACTGCCATCAAAGGAGCTATATTAATAGCTAAATCTGCATATCTTGAAATATCATAAATAGATGCCATTTTTGGAATCTTTAACTCTTAGGATGTTAAGCCAAAAATAAATATCAAGAGCACAAGCTCTAGTACCAATTGTAAGCTTCGGTCCCAATGTACAATAGCAATCCAAGAGGGGGTAAATTGAATTTTGAGCAAGTTAAAAACTTTGTTGAAATTTTTTTGCAAACTAAAACAAATAAGAAAGTTCTTTTATACCAAAATCAAAGTTAAATGTGGAAGCAACTTAGAATCAAAGGTTCAATAGACACACAACAATATAAATCAAATGCAAAGCAAGTAAGAGAGAGAAAATAAATTAGGTTTATAGTGGTTCTGTCTTCTTTGACCTAAGTTCACTCCTTGAGAATCCTTTCAAGAATTTCAATCCACTAGCTCCCCACTTCTAGGTGGAGGGAAACCGTTTACAACAACTTGTTTTTATGGGATCAATAAGCAAACCGTTACACCTTGTTTTTGTCGGCTCAACTAGAAAACTTTTCCCACTTGTTTTCAAGATAAAACAAGCAAACCAAACCTCTAGTTTTCTAAGGCTCATTAGAACCCACTCTTGTTTTTCTAAGGCTCAACAAGAAAACCTATCAACTCTCAATCATATACTTCGATTGTTACAAATATGTGTTCCAAAACACAGATTTAAAGCTCATCCTAAACCCAAATGTGTTTGAAAGTGAATACCTCAAATGGGTATAAATGAGGGAATGAGAGAAATAAAGATAGCAAAGTTTAGCTTGGGTTTCTCTCTAATCTTCTGATGTTGGAGGCATCTATTTATAGCCACTCTTAAGAATGTATTCGTTGGAAGCCTCAAAGTAGTCATTGTTAGAGAATAGAAAATTCTGTTTTAAATGACGTTGTTGCCTTCTACATGCGTTGTTGTCCGTGCTACGTACATTATTCTTCATTCCATAATATCCAATTTCACCCCGACTTTCGTTAACGCATTTTGTTCATTCTTCTGCTCATTTTTTCATTCTCTCAGACTTTCATCAAAGCGCTTTGTCAATCAATAAGATGATTTGTCGTTCTACCCAGACTTCATCAAAGTGTTTTGTCAATCAACAAGGTGCATTGTCGTTCTCAAAGTTCACTCCTTTAATTCTGACATTATCTTGTACGGGGAATATTCAAATTTGAAATCCCAAAGAGCGTCTCAACTTTGTTGTCATCTGAAGCTCGTCAATGTGTGTTGCTACCCATCTACGTGCATTGCTCTTCTCATTAAAGTTTACATCTTTAATCCATCTATGTAACAATGCTCAAATCATTAGACAATGTGTATTACATCCCATTTGTGTGCATTGATCCTTATCTACGTGCTTTGTCTGTTCTTCTGTGTGCTCAGACCAATGTCTAGCACTTTTTGCTTCTTAGCTCAACACACTCTTGAATCGTTAACGTGCTTTGATGATTTGTTAAAGTGCTTTGTTGCCAAATATCAACAAGTATGCAATTTGCACCTTTTTCATGGATGTTTTGCATTTATCATCATCAAAAATGAACTCAACAATAATATGGTAATAGATTTAGTTAGTTTGGACTTATGAGACTTCGAATATGAAGGGCTTAACTTAGTATGGGTTACCATAAGGATTGTAGAATGGAATTGTATGACCATAAATTGGAATGACTGTTTGCTTTGGCCAATTAGTTATGAAATACGTAATTCATTTGGTTTGATATGGAGATTTAGAATCGATGGCTTGTAATCATGTTAGAGGACAACATGTAAAATATGACTTTGAGGTTATCACATGGTATAGATGATATTATACAATATGATAGAGCTCGATATGTTCGGAGTAAAGTTAGATTTATATAAGGCATTGGAGTTAAATGTCAATAAGATATGGGTTTGGAGATTTCACAAATTGGACATCCATTAATATTGATGAGAGTGGAAATGTTTGGTGTAGTAAGAATGTTTCATGTACACCTAAGGTTGTTTGGCCCTTCTGGAATGCTCTAAGTTCAATATTGATTGGCTTACATACGTTGATCACCGATTCTTCGGTTAACATACATCATTGATTTGTTTGTGTGAATTACTTATCATTTGATCAGTTTATGTGGGTTATCTAGCATTGACGTTCATTAGTATCTCTCAGACCTTTGTTTCACAATTTCAAGTTGTTTGCATAATTGCTCCAGATCATGACATTTGTTCATCATCAAAACCTTATCTATTTCTTCATTCTGAGATGTGTTAAAATCATGTATTTATTTTGAGTTCTTTTGGAGAAAGACCGCTTATCCATCTTGGTTTGTCTTTTATTTGTACTTGAGGCTTAAATAGAGAAAAGTATGATTATGTCGACTTACTAACGGTGTAAGATTTAGGAATGTGAGGAAAATGGAAAGAAATTTGAGATGATTTAATTTGACAATTTATCTAGAGATGGAGTAATAGCTAACGACAATGTGCTATATTTACTTATATGAGTGGGATACCCTTAGGGCACAGTTGTGAAGGAAACGTTATGGATGGAACACAAATCTGATTTGAGGAACATCAATCGAGCTCTTATGTGAGTGTTGTGTCTGAGCAGAAAATTCAACTGAGGTACTCTTAAACATAAATTTAGCAATGCTTGAGGTGATAGTTAAGATAAGAGCCTGCATAATTTGGAGACCATATTTGTTTTGAGGTAGACACATCCTTATTGGATTAGAATACATTCGATTTATGCCTTATCTGGAACTTAAAATGAAGAAGAGACAAAAATATAGCATGATGAGAGGAATTTGGTAGTTAGTGCTTGAAAGCCAATTATTTTTATGAAGGAATGAATCTAAGAGAGATGTATAGTCTTATTAATTTCATGATATGAGATGTATGTTTAAATAGAGATTTATATATGATATACTATAAATAGAGGTTGATACTAGGTATATTAGTCAAATGGTCTAGGGCTAAGAATGGTAAGTGATTATTGAATTGGTGATAAATTCAAGTGATGATTTCATTTGATCACAATTATAATTATCAATGGAAAGGTGGTCAATCCAATTGGTGACAATTGTGATAGAATTGTTCTAGATGTTGATATCTTGTTTGGAGTTAAACGTTTATGGTCAAGATCAAATGACGAATCACGTAACATGAAAGCAATAGGTTAATTGTGGACAAAGTTTGAAGAATGGACTTAAATTTGACTAGTAGTTTGACTAAAGTGGATGAAATGATATAAATATTCGTAGTACTTAGATTCAAATGAGAGCAATAGATAAGTTAGAAATAAAGAAATGAGAATTGGATTGGATCTGATCAGTAGTTCGACTTAAGTGATTGAAATAGCTAGGAATATTGAAATTTACATCAGTTTAGTTATAAAATGTTAGATTTTAAGATCGTGTGACGACTAATGATGAATGTAGTAATTGGATAAGATTAGAAAGACTATGTTTTAATTCATAATCAGAGTTGGGAAAGCATGTATTTGATAAGGGAACACCAATAGACGTGTGATTAGATTTGGAATTAAGAGTAAGTTGAAATCGAAATATGTTGGTTTGTTAGATATTATTATTCATGTTAGAGTTGTTGCTTGGGAGTTAGCATTACTCCATTAGCTACTTGTGTGCATTTCGTGTTCAATACTTTGCTTTTGAGGATGTGTAGATCTCTATTATGTTGGGCCGAGGCCAGTAAGAGAGAGCCCCTAGGGCCAGATGTCATCCTAAAGACTACTAAGAAATTTAAACTAATCCACTAATGGATTCAAACAGCTCAAAGTCGTCAAAGGAGTCATGCTAATCCAAAGTGTAAACATGTTGAGCTTGCATTAGGAGATTAAGTATTCCTTAAGGTATCACCTATGAGGAGCATGATGAGATTTGGAAATAAGGGTAAACTGACTAGTTGAGTCCAAGATACATTGGTCCATTTTGGATTATTGTTTATCTAGGAGCTGTTGATTATGAGTTGGCACTACCACTTCAGTTTGCTTTTATACATCCGGTACTCCACATTTCGCTTTTAAGGAAGCATGTTCCCAATTTGTTCCACATTACGTCACCATAATCAGTTAAGGTTAGGCTCGATTTGTCCTATAATGATGCATCATTCAGTTAAGAGGCCACTCAGGATACCGAGGATGAGATACGACTTAAATATTCACACTTATTTGATTTAACAAACATATAAGTTAGTGCCATGTGATCCAGCATACGCATTTACATATTTCCATCTACATGTCCGCATACAATTGGTTACGAGCGATCTGAATCGTCGTTTTGATTTGGAGACTTAGATTTGATTTTGGATGCTTAGATGCTACAGTATGATTAAATCGAGGATAAGAGTTGCATTAGCATTAAGAGTATATATGGTTATACTTATAAGCATCTTGACTTGGTCTGTATGGAAATTCAAGGCTGAATTTCTTTTGAGGAGGGAAGTATGTAACACCTCACTCTATTTCTAATTATGTTAGTAATTTTTGAGGTAATGATCTTGGTATCAAACCTTTTATGTGAAACCATACAAGTGATTGAGTTGAGTTTTTACTTGATTTTACATGTAAATTAGTTTTGGGAATGATGAAACTTATGTACCTAAGTTAAAATGACAATAAAACGTGTAATTGAGTGTTTTGAGCATGTTAGAGGTGAGTTACACATGCAAGGTTAAGGTTGCACGTGTAAGGGAGGTCAAAAATTGAAGCATAAGCGACTTGAAGATGTTAAAAGTGAGTTAAGTACGCAACTCCCTCAAAACAGACATTTTATGTTCGTAAATGCTCAGTTGCACATGCAATTTTAGTGTACAACACTGTTACTTAGTGAAACGGGGAGTTTTGAGGTTGTGGCCTATATATACACCCTTCACACCCTTTGCACAGACATTTTTCACTTCAAACACTTCAGAATTCTCTCTCAAACCTCTCTTCCTTGCTTTCCTTCCAAATTAATCAAGTTTTTTAGGTAAGATCATCTTCCTTGTTCATTGTTATGTCAGTTTTTAATGGGCTATCATCTAGAACAAACATGCATGACTGATTAAACATGCATCCATCCAAAAACCTTGTTGTCACACACTCATACCTACTGATTTGGATGAAAACTTATGTAGATAAGTGATCTAGGACATGCATGTAAGTTAATGAACTAGTTTATGCATGCAATGAATATGGTCATGCATGTTAAATGTGATGATGAGGTTGGACGAATTTGATGAGTTTGGCGACTGATCTAGCTGAGTTTGGACAGATTGGGTGGTGTAAAGAATGGGTTTAGTTGGAAATGGAACGATTGGAGTGTTCTTAGATTACATGCAAGGATTTAGGCTTGTATTAGGTTATGAAATTAATGATTTTGATGATGTTTGGTGTATTGTGTTAATGGGTCATGTGATAGAATATGATCTGCAGTGATTTGGATACTAGGAAATCAATTTGAAGCTATTGTCTTGGTTGGAACAGATGTTAAGGTATTTTTGATAAAATGTTTGTCGCAGGGACTGGAATGTAAAATTCTCATAGTTTGAGGTCTTTAATGTAATGGAAGATAATTGGGGGACTAAGAGGTAATTTTTGGAAACATTGGGGATTGACTTGTAAAAAGCCGACACCTTAGGGACTAAGTGGTAATTTGTTTAAACTTTAGGGACAAATTGTTATTTTATGACATGTTAGTTTATCGAACGATGGAGTTAGATACTTGATCGAAACAATATTTTGACATCAGTATGGGGTTGGGAAACTCCATTCGCATTTCATACATACATGTAGTGTCACAGTTACCATGTCTGATTTCAAAAATTATGATTTCAGCTTTGTTTGATTGCCAAGGTAATCGACCATCCACAAGCGGTGCGAGACTAGATTTCTGCGTTGGACATCTAGGTGAGTTGGATGCCATACTAAACACATAGATTGTGTTTTTAGAAAATTATATAATTTTTGATGTGCTAGACTATGAATTTTTTATGTGTTGGACTATGTATGTAATTTGGACTAATTAAAGGATTAGAAATCCCTAAAATTTGCTATGTGGACTCTTGAATTAGAATCGATACTTGGAAATAAACATATGATTAATTAGGATATATGTGATTATTTTGTTTGTTATGTATGTCTGATTAAGAGGTAAGATAAGTTATGGTTAATTTTCAGAATTGAGTAATTATGATTATTTGAGTTTGAGATATGATTAAGCATAATATCTGCAATTATCCGTATGATTTGCATGTTTGTCTATTAAACAAGATGATATATGATTAAGATATGATTGAGTATAATGTTTGTAATTATTTGTCTGTTATGTATGTCTACATGTTCGAAATCATGTGGGGATGATTAGCCCCAATGGGCTGGGTCTGGCGGTAATCACCTAATGTTTACATGTGGATGTTCCAGGTTCAAACCTTGGTAGAGGTAAGTGATAAAATAATTGATTTGGACTTTGTTCACCTCCTTACATTTAAAAAAAAATGTATGACTGCATGTTAAGAAATTCTATATATTAAGATATGTTCGGTAACAATTTTAGTAATTATTTATCTACCTGTATGCTTGCTTGCTAAAAATAATTGTATAAGTTATTATGGCTCAGGACACCTTAGCTATAGGGAAACGTAGCATTTGGTATACCATTGTTCAGTCAAGATCCAGTAACTAGGGTTGGTGGTAAAACTGTGTGTTTGGGGCCTGACACACAGGTCAAGTGGCAATGAGTCCACATTTCATTGTCAGATCAGTAAGAATTTTGTTCAATGGTCAGACAAGAGAAATTATCAGTTCAGTCCGGTCCGTGTCTCTCAAATGCATTAAGAATATCAGGTAAGTTATAAAAAGGATGTTGATTAAGCTTGAGTACATGTTATTTGCTATCTCTGCAAACTATTTTTGGAAAATGTTTTTAAATTATTATATGTATGTATGCATTTATAACAATACTATATGAGTATATACTTGTATGTAGTACTTTCAGAATGTTTTCAAAACAGTTTCTGTGAGGACCTGTAGTCGCTTTAATGTGTTGTCCCTCACTGAGTATTCTCATCCCCTTTCGTGGCTTTAATATTCCAGGTTATTTGGTTTTAGTTAGCATCCGACGTTCAGCTCAGTGAGGCATTTGTTCAGCTATGAGTGCCCTTTTGTTCGGGCTATATATCTTTACTATGTTAGTTGCTCCACATCGAGAAACTTGCAGGATTAATGGTGTAATTTGCTATGTTATGGATTTAAACTTATAACTATTGTCTTATCTATTCCAATATGATGACAATGTTTTATAAAATATGAATTTGCATAATTATGTAAATATTTTGGCATTCTTTTAATTAAGTTAACGATTTAATTTGACTAATGAACTGGATTAATAATTTATTAAGTATTAAGAATTGGGTAGAATAATTTGATTATCCAAGGCTTGTGCGGGATGGACGGGGCCTATGGTTTGGTTCGTCTCGTACATCAGTCGTGGCCCAATCCAAGTCGTGACACTTGTCATTCAATATGTATAATCATTGTCATAAAAAATAGGAGCATGATTAATAGCTAATCCTTCATAACTCGAAATATCTCCTACGAATGCCATTTTGAATCTTTAACTCTTTGTTTGTTAAGCCAAAAAATTTTATTAAGAGCACAAGCACCGATACCATTTGTTGGCCTCAAGAATGGCACTCCAAGAAGAGGGTGAATTGAAGTTTGAGGAAATTTTAAAGTTTTGTTGAAAATCTTTTACAAATCAAAACAAACAACAAAGTTTCTATAAGTTCTTTTTTAACAAAAAATAGAAAATCAATGCGGAAGCAACTCAAACCAAAAATCCAATTCACACACAATAGAAACTAAATGAAAGCTTAAGTAAAAGAGTTGAGAGAAGAGAAAAAAATCCAATTTATAGTGGTTCGATTCTCTTTGACCTACTTCCACTCCTCAAACACCCATCGATAATTTCAATCCATTATCTCGTCACTTCTGGGTGGAGGGAGACCATTTACATCTTCTCTTATTTTCAAGGATCACAAGGATGTTGAACCAAGGGTGGTTCACATTTAGATCCTCTTACATTTTGATGATGAACAAAAATTGGTGATTAAGCTAGAAAAATACAATGTTCAATGAGATGGCCAAATGATGCAATTGTTGGAGTAAAACAGGTGTTACTCGAGTAAGAAAGAAAGTTACTCGAGCAAAACATGTTCCAGAGGCATAATTAAATGAAGTTTTCACTCGAGCAAGTTGGAGTTCACTAGAGGCATCACTGAATGAGGAGTTACTCGAGTAAGAAATGAAGTTACTTGAGTAATCGAAGCACCAAGTGTGAATGAGGGATCATTTACAGTGCTGAAATAATGGGATTTGATTACAACAGTCAAAAAAATCAAGCACACTCAAGTAGAAAATATTCTTGCTCGAGTAAGTCATATATGGCAGGAAATCAAGGATCAAATGCACTCCAACGACTAGATTATCAATCCCAACTGTCATATAGGCGAGGAAGGCTATAAATACTTGAAGAAAAGACAAAGAAAGTATGGATGATTATATGCAAACATGGATTAAATATTTTCATCATTCCATAAACCCTAAGACACCAAAACCAAGCTATAGAGCATATTGCAAGCATCAAGTTCATACTCTTATTTCTAGCATAGAGCTTTCACTTGTAAATATTCATAAACACTTTGGGTATGAGAAAGGTTTGTTGTGAGCCTTAGAAAATAATATTTTAAGGGCTTTAGAGGTGTGAGCCTTGAGATAAATCAATATTGGTTTATTCTTGAACCGAAATCAAATATTATAAGAGTTCTCACTTATCCTGAAAGTATAGATGGTCTTGGAGAAGTTGAGCCGGGAATCAACCTTTTTGTAATTGGTCTTGTTAGATTGAGTCATAATCAATTATCGAGATATAGTAAATTTTAGAAAATCCTAAGTGAGAAACTTAAGTAGTGGATGTAGGCAAGGTTGGCTGAACCATTCTAAATATTGGTGTTTATTATTTTCTCTTCTCAATTCTCACAATTTCACCAAGCCAAGACCGAAATTCTCCAACAAAGGAAACCTGTACAACCTCTAGTTTTTTTTGTCGAAAATAAACTAGAAAACCTACATTCTCTTGTTTTTCTAAGGAAACAAAACAAGAAAAACCTTGTAGTCCTGTTTTCCAAGGCTCAATAAGGAAACATATCTAGCCCTCAATCAAATACTTTGATTGTTATAAAATGCATTCCCAAAATACAAAATCTATGCTCAACCTAACCCAATAATTATAGCAAATTAAAATAACAAGAGTGAGTATAAAATAGAAAATAAGAGAACAAATGAGAAATAAAGATAGTAAAGTCTAGCCAAGGTTTCTCTCACTTATTCTGATGTTGGAGATGTCTATTTATATCATTCTTGAAGTTTGTGACCTTTGGAATCAACAATATAGCCATTGTGAGATATATCAAAATTATGTACAACCTTGACGTCATCATAGTCGAGTGCTTAACTAATACTTACGCACTTAACTCTTGTGATTCTCAGAGACTTAAGCGCTTAACTGTGAACATCAAAGTTTTCATCCCTTTTTTGTTGCTTCGTTAAGTGCTTAACTCTAAAACTTAAGTGCTTAAACAACTTCTGGGCATTAAGACTTGTGCCACTTAAGTGCTTAACTCCGAAAGTTAAGTGCTTAAAGGAATTATAGGTATCAAGCCCTGCACCACTTAAGTTCTTAACTCCGAAAGTTAAGCACATTTACATGCGTAAGGCAAGGAGATACGAGTCAGGAAGAGTGACGCGCATCAACATTCATTTGATCAATCCAGATTATGTTCTTAAGCCTTGACTTACGTGCATAATTCACAAGATCCATCCCTTTACACCAACCTTTGCAACACTTTCCACATTTTATTGATGTTTTGGTGTCATCATCATCAAAACCAAACTCAACAGAGCTGACACAAGTGAGTATTTATCACAATGCTCAGTAAAGGTCTGGCTGTTGTCACGACCCATTCCAGGGACAATGGTCGGCGTACGAGGCGAACCGTCTATGGAAGCCCGGCCCATCCCGCACAAGCCTTCCAGAGATTCAGAAATTCTACCAATCATTTAATTTCCAAAACATTTATTAGAAAATATTTTTATAATTAAAACAATTTATATATAACTCAATATATAAATATAAACCAAATGTATACAAACCATATACTCTGGTGAAATCAAATACAACAAATATATATCAGAGTATAAATACAACCCCAACACCCCACAGTAATCTGGTACGGAGCTCTACAAAACAAAAGAAGTCTGAACAATAGGCATCACTAACAAAAATGCCTCCTCACGGGTGTCCAAGATGCGGAATGAACGCCGAAGCCAAAATCTGTGCACCTGGAAGATAGAATCATCCACAACAGAAAATAAAACGGGGTGAATCTCAGTAAGGAATAACACTCCAGAGCGCCTTATACGTGCCTCACAGAGCCTATTTTGAAAATAGTTCACAAATGCCACAAGCAGTATTCAATAGTATATATAAATATACACGCTATACTATAATAGCCTTTCGAAAATCCATTTCGAAATCATTTGTAATCACAGCAAACAACATGCACAAGGCGTATTAAAATTATTTAAGATTTTAAATCATTTATTTTCAT
>CAODLS010668135.1:0-20194 GCA_948243855.1 Flueggea neowawraea | reverse complement strand
CGAACCGGTCGGTCAAGGTGTGAACAGGGACCGTGAACCGAGACCAATTAGTAAGTTTAATTGAATTGGGTCTAAAATGGGCCCATAAGGCCCATAGGCCCAAAAAGTTCATTAAGGGCTCCTATAAATAGAGGTGAGGGAGGAGAAGAAGGTAGAGGTGGAGAAAGTGGAGAAGAGAAAAAAGAGAAAAGAAAAGGAAAAAGGAGGGAGGGAGAAAAATGTTTCTCCCCTCCCTTGTCCTTTCTTCCATCTTCCTTCCTCCATCTCCTCGCACCGTGAATCATCTGTCGATCCGCGTGGCATCTAGACTGCGAACGAGCCGGCACTCCCGTCGACTATTCGACTGCAGTTTGCTCGTGAGACCAATATCTAAACCTAGTCTTGCAGCTGCTATCTGCTGTTATGTTTCTGTCGAAATCAAGGTAGGTAATTTGAATTGTCTATTTTTTATACTGTTTATTTATTAAACGATTCGCGATTCTTTCAATATGATTTTCTCTAGACCCCAAAATTCATTACTAACCATTCCCTCCAGCAGTTCCCGGGCTGCACGTAAAGATCCCAGTTCTTTTGATCTTTTTGGTCCCTGAAAATTATGTATTTTCATTGTAATCAACTTCAAGAGGATGTAAAAAGTATGCTTGATTGCACGAAAACAAAGCAAAAGAAAGGAAAAAAAATGCAAAGTATATCACGTATAACATACTTTCAAGTAGCCACCAGGATCATGAGTGTCAATCCCCAGGAGATGCCCCAAACCATGAGGCATAAAAACAGCACCTTGTCGTACAGCCATCATATCGTCTACATTGCTGGGACAATAAATTACTCAAACATATTAATAAACATTTCTTCTACTCCTGATAATATAGTAGCAAGTGAAATTATATATATTTATTGAGGAAGAAAAAAGAAATAACTTACCCAACAATGATTCCCTCTCTCTTCAGTGATTCAAGAATAATTGTCTCAGCTAGTCTGCAAATAGTAATAAATCATTTTCTGAACCGTTGAAAAAGTAACCCATACATCCATAAAGAACTAACACATGAAGAGACAAAAAGCCATTAAAGTACAGTGTCTAAGATCTTCAATTAACCAGACTTGTGCATATCTACCAAGCTGACTCCAGGCTTCATTTCTGAGATAACAGCATTATGAGCATCAAGAACAGCCTGTGAAAAGTGCCATTAGGAAATGAATTAGTCACTGTACAAGAAACATTTAAATGAAACATATACATTTGTAAGTGAATAAATATTTCACATGTTTCTGCATGGTATTAGACTCTCTTTAAGACTTTTTCTCCTTGTGAGGAAGATTGCAAGGGGGCATCTGATGAAACCAAATTTCTTTTTCAAACAAATTAGAGTACACTTACATTATATATAAGAGTTTGATCACTAGTAAACTTGCCATTCACCTGCATGAGGCCAAAAGGTTATACATTAAGGCAAAATGAACAACAAATAAGGTTCACAAGCAATAGCACAAGGAAATTCTTGCTTATCAACAGAGGAAGCTGGCTAACGCACACCAAATAATACATTTCAAGTTCTCCATTTATTTCTCACTCTCCAAAAAATAAGAAATATTTTCTAAAGCTCAAGAAATTTTATTTGCTTCATTTGTTTGCACATTTGAAATATTTGTGGTAATTACAAAGAACAGAAGAATAATAGTGATGGTGAGCTTGAATTTTCACCAGCCATGACAGTTAGAAGATTTTCTCATGCCACAGAATTGCAGTGCAAAGAAACAAATAATTTCTAACAATCTAACAACCAAAGACATCTGAGACTCAAAAGAGATTCTCTTTCCCTATCCTTATTGATCTTTATTAAAATAGAGCAAAAATAAGACATCTCTAACGACTCAGGTAAAGAAAACAGATAACATGATGGATTATCTAGGCTCCTAGAGCATATTAAACTGAACATATGCCAAGATATCAAAAGAATATCAATGGATTAATCATGACTAAGATATCAAAACAATTTGGTGATGGCAGAAGTGAAAATACATTACCGACTCCCTTTAGCAATATGTATTTGGCAGCGTCAGAAAATTTTGGAAAATAAGAAGGGAGTCAAGGTACTTCCTACTCTGAAAAATAATTGACAAAGTGGAAACTTACAGGAAATGAACAATTTATATCAGATCCATAAAAACTGTATTCAGCTCCCACAATGCCATATCTCCATCTTGCAAGATCTGTACAAAATCACCATAAAAGAATTTCTTACGTGAAAGCTAGTCCTTCCAGTTGAGATACTCATCAGAGAGCTTGAATTTAGTTTGTCTCTTAATTCTGTGCAGAAGAAAACCACATTCTGAATAAGGCTGATATTTCTTAACCTCTGCCCAACAAAGTCTTTGTAATGCCAAGTATTGTAGCAGACTAAAAGTGTGAGTCTAAAGTGAACTACAGTGCCCTGATCTGATTTTGAATCTTAGTCTGAATCTTATTGCTTTAGTTTCCACATTTCAGCTACCAACATATCTTTTAATGCACATTTGCACATTCTAAACCATTGTTGTAACATGTCTACCACTCCCCGTTGCTTACATTTTGCAGACACATCCACAAAATATCCAAGCGAGTAAGTGAAAGCCGAACAGAGTATCTCCTCCGATTGCAAATTTCAGTCCAGGAAAAATAGAATAAAATAGAGTTGGCAAAACTTGCACTGAACTGTGTTTTATATAAAATGAATTCTACAAAATTTTACAGAATTTATTTGTATTACTAATTTTTCTTTTTGGTTTTATTTTTTAAAATATTTAAATTTTTTATTTGTAAATGAAAAAAATTATTTTAATTAAATTTTGTTCATTTGTAAATCTTATCAAAAGATGTATAATTTGTAAATAAATTCCACACTTCTGTCAATTTGACAAAAATATTTTTACACTGCACTCTTAATCTGCCACTAAAATATCAACTATAAAGATATTTTTATAAATAAAAGACAAATAATTATAAATAATTACAAATCATTACTCATTTTAAATACAAAATTTACTTACAAAGAAAGAATTTAACAAAAAAAATTAAACATGTTAATTTATTTTTAAATATAATTACTCATAAATTTTATTTTATTTTATTTACAAATAAAATAAATTTAAAAATCATTTGATACCAAATACTATGTTGGAGTTGAAAACCAGTCACGGGTTACCGAATTTTTGCACGCAAAATAGAAGTCATCGATTATTTTTTCATAAAAAGGTGAATAACAATTTTAAAAATAAACCTAATATGCTAATTACAAATTATAAAATCCAAATAATTAAGTTTATTTTTTTACTTTAATATATTGAGGACAATTTTGTGTAGTTCAAAAAAAATAATAAATGACGTGAGAAATGCCGTGATTAACCGTAATCCAAAATATATATATGCGGTTACATGACTGTAGTTTAATTTTAATAATTTTAATATATTATTAACCGTACTCGAATCACATATTAACAAATTTATAAAACAACTAATTTGAATTGTTAAAAAACCACAAATTATAGTGCGATTGCGAGTAAATTAGGAGGTTCCGTATGAAATCATGCCATTTATCTCGTTTTTACAGTTCAGTCCCTATATTATTTAATTTTAAATTTTAGTCATTTTGTATTTTTTTTTTCAATTTAGTCCATATTTTATAATTTTTAGTCAATTTTCTTATTAACTCGATATCAACTCTAAGTTTTGATTTTTTATCAACTTGGAAAAATTAGAATTTCAAAGAAAGCCAAAAAAAGCAAACAATATCAACGCAGTTGTTTATTTCTTACCAACTCAAAAAAAATAAAATTTCAATATAAACTAACTTAACACAATATACTAGCAGACCAATTTTTAACTTAATATCAATTGAAAAACTTCATATATACATGAAATAAACCTTTTAAAAATAAAATAACAATTTAAAATAAACTTTAACTAATTGTTTAGTAAAAACCTTTAACCTCTAAAAATCTTTAAAAACTAAAAATCAACTTTAAATAAACTTTTTATTTAAAAATATTATAATTTTTTTGTGAAAAACTAAAAATAACTTTAAATATACCTACAAAACTTTTGCAAAACCTTTAACAATCATAAACCTTCTAAAAACCTAAAATAAACCTCCCATGTCTAAACGCATATCCATCCACATATTTTTTTATGTTTAGTTTACTTTTAAATACTAAAAAATCAACCTAAAATCAACTCAAAGTCAACTATTTATAAAAATTTTATAACCCTTAAAGTTTTTATAAACCTTAAAAATTTCTTATCAGCTCGAAAAACTTAAAAATTCGATTAAAACCATCAACTCAATATCAACTGAACTTTTAATTTCTCATCAACCCAATTGGAATTTCAATTTCAAAAAACTTTAAATAAACCTATGTTAAATTTTATTTGAATTTTCAACCTTAAATAAACCTATGTAAAAATAGTTAACTCAACTTTTGATTTCTTATCAACTGGAATAAATTAGAATTTCAATGAAAATCAACTCAATATTAACCCTAAATAAAATCAACCAAATATCAATTCAATGAATCTTTCAAAACTCAACATAAAATTAAGTAAACCTATCAAAAAATTTAAAAACCTAAAAACACTTTTTAAAAATTTAGAAACAATCCTAAATCAACCTTAAGCAAACTTTAAAAAATTTTAAAAACTTTTAAAACACTAAAACACAACTTAAAATAAAACTTTTAAAATACTAAAACCAACTTTAAATAAACCTTAAGTAAACCTACAAAAAAAAAGTTAAAAAAATATTAAAACTTTTTTAAAATTTAAATCGACCTTAAACAAACTTTAAATCAAAATTTAAAAAACCTTATAAAACTTTCTTGAAAAATTAAAAATAACCTGAAATAAACATTAAATAAAACTTAAATAAAAATAAAAAAATCAACTCAAAATTAACTCAATTCAACTCAACATCAACCTTGAATAAAAATCAACACAATATCAACTCATTTTTCAACTCAATATTAATGTTGAATAAAAACCAACTCAAAATCAATGAAATATCAATCCAAAATCAACTCAATATCAACTTAATAAAAATCAACTCAATCAACCTTCTATCAACCTTAAATAAATCTTATATCAATTTTATTTTCTTTCAGTACGATTTCTTTATTGTTTTTATTTTACGAAAAAACAACCTTGTATCAACCTTTTAATAACCCTTTAGAAACCTTAAAAAACTTAAAGATATTTGCGCCAGGGCGAGCTAGCATTGCATTTGCTACGTCGATGGCTTGAGTGCATCCGGATGTGATAAAAACATCATCTAGTAACTTGTAAGGAAGATCATGAGATGGGTATTCCACAATTGCCCTGCATCATAGGGTAGAAAATTGAAAAGTCTAAACACCAAAACAATCAATGTTTCTGTTCTTATTCAAATTGACCTGCCAAACATGGTCAAGAATTATTGGAAATGAAGCCCAAAAAGTATTTCAACATGAATTTTGAGCCACAATCGGAAGTCAAATCTAAAGAAACTAGATAATTCCTTATTAAAGAATCATAGTGATTGAGAAGTCAGCAAAATACAGAACATGTAGAACCATCAATTGCAACGAAACAAAAATTACAGCTGAAATGAATTACTTAACAGAGGCAAGCAATCATAAGATAGAAAATCGCTACATTAAGAGGTATTAAATTCAATCCTTTATTAAACCTCACATAATTAGACCTTAAACCGAAATTGAACAACTAAAACACAACTTCAAATCAAAATCACTGTAAAATAAAAACATGCAACACTCAGTAATCAAAAGAAACCCTAGTCGCCACCCTAAAATCACCAGATCCAGCTTCCGTGCATTCGTAGGCAACGAACCACCTCGCGTCGACGGTGTTCCGGCGGCAACCGACACGGATCGAGGAAGAAATCGAGCAGATCGACAGCGGGGAGGACATCGAAGGATAACAAACGTGATGAGGAGAGTGAGAAGGAGATCGACGAACCACCTCGCATCGACGGCGTTCCGGCAGCAACCGATGCGGAACAGAGAACATGGAGACAACTAGAACACAGAGAGGAGTCAAGAACAGAAGCGAGAGCGGAGGTTGAAGGCGGCGAAAGAGGAGGTGAGGCCAAGTTGAAAGAGGTCTGTGGAGAGAGAACCGATGGTGGATGACAACAGAGAAAGGGTGAGAGAAAATAGAGAGAGAAGGGGAGAGGGAGTGACGTTACTGAAAAATCTAAACTCCGTACGGATTAAGAAGTGTTCAAAGAGTGGTATTTGAGCCAAAAATTAAGAAAAATGGTCTATTACCGTTAGGTTGTAATTGATAGTCTAAATTGAAATTTATAGTGTAATTAATCCCATGATAAATGCAAGACCGAATAACACTCGCAAAAAGGCTCAATCCAGTCCGAAAATTACTGACTACCGCCCGTCTCGGTCACATTTTCCAACATCAAGACCTTTGCCCAACTTGAACCTAGAGCCTTTAGTATCATAAACTTGGCAACGCTTCTCGAATAGAGATCGTTAGGGTTCATCCCAGTCCAATGGAGCAACTCACAAACCATTACCACACATTATACCCACACTCCAAGATGGTGATCCACTACAGAGCCACCTACTGCCTGCAACACAGTGCCTATGTTAGTGTAGTTTGTGTATGGGTTGTCCCTCATTATAAAGGAAAGAACTTGGACATTAGTTTAAATAATGATGTTTACTCAATTACATAAATTGGGTTGAAAAAAAAGTATTTGATTGGGCCTAAAATATATACTTAATGTCTTTGATGGACACTAGTTAGCAAGTTAGGTGAGATGTAGTACAAACACTCTTAATGAAGTTATTTTACTTATTTCACCTCTATGAGCATAAAAAGTGGTGTCCCTTTTAGCAAAATAAATAGAACTTTGTAAATATTTATAAATTCAGGATGTAGCACATAGCCTTGATAGTGCTGGTTATTATGAGAACTTCTTTTGAAGTCATATGTAGCGATACATGTGTGACAATTCTGAATTAGCAGAAAGAATCACAGTTTAATAGGTCATTTGTGATTTTGCTAATATCTTGAATTGTTTACACTAACTAAACGTTTAAAACAAAAGTTACCTTTACGCATACGTCTAGCTACGTCTGTGAGTATACCGTACACACACAAACTAAGCGGGGGATTGTTAGAGTAGTTTGTGTGTGGGTTATCCCACATTGGAAAGGAAAGAACTTGGACTTTGGTTTAAATAATGGTGTTTACTTAATTACATAAATTGGGTTGAAAAAGGAAGAATGAATTAGGTCTAAAATCTTGGGGAATCTAAGAAAATAAAAGTTAAGCCGAAATCAAAATTAAATTTTTGCAGTCATTTTCGGTTCATGAATCTGCCTAGTTTTCCAAAATTATTTTAAGTTATGCCCTAAAGACATGGCTTTTCATTACAACCATTCTTTCCAATAAATTTTTCTTATGTTCTTTTGTTCTCTATAAATAAAGTAGTTTTCAATAGAAGTTTTAATGTCTATAAATATTTTAACTTGGACTTTGTTGTATCCTGAATGTGATTCGCAAAATCTCATTTTAATCTCATTTTATAGTTTTAGTGGGGCAAATAAACACCTAAAAGATTGCGCTTATTCACTCCTCAAAGTCCACAAACAGATTCCTCGTACCGGATTTTGCTAACAGGCTATGTTGCACCTCTGCATCCTTGCTCGCGAGAATATAGACCTAATCTCTATATGCCACTTAGAGACAAGGACAACATAACTCCCTGTGCATACCTCAAGTGTTTTAGTAACCGAGAGCCACATGGCTAGTTCCACACAAACCTTTAGAACTATATTAGCCTTTATTCCTCACCAATTTAAGATCATCAAACTAACCTCTCACATACACAAAGAGAAAAACCCTAAGAATCATTCTCATGTCCAAGATTAGATTTGTAATGCTCCTCATGATGTTGTAAGATCCTGAATATAGGATGATGTTAATCATTGAATGAAATTTCTTCCCCATAAAAATACAAAATAACGAATACATTGATTGTTTTGAGCAATGAGTCTTTAGGTTGGTAGTTAAACAACAAAGTAAGTGACAAAGATAACATTTGACACGACCCAAAATCAAACTGTGGCCGACGTATGAGGCTAACCGTCTGAGAAAGCTCGATCCATCTTGCACAAGCCTCAGAGTACAAAACTTATACATAAAAACCATTTATTATTAAATAGTGTATTACTCAAATTAAAACAGTTAACATATACAAGTTTAAAAATAATATTCTTAAATAATAAAATGAAATATTATTATAATATCGAAATACAAAATAGATATTTATAAGTAAAATTATTTAAAGACTAAAAGAAAATAAATACAGAACCATAATCCACATATAACTCGGTGTGGAGCTTCTAACAAAACAGATAATATAGGATCCCAATAATAGGGCACTCACTGCTGACAAGAACGTCTTACTAGGCTCACAGTATCAGATAACTGCTATCAAGAAAACTTGAAAAATAAGTTTTCAAAACAAAACAAGAAAAACAAAGGGGTCAAAACCCAGTAAGGGATAAAACTCCAGATCGCCTCTTACGTGTCTCATGGAGACTGTTTAAAAATATTTTCAAAAAATACCACATACAAGTATACATTGTATACTATTAGTATATACTTGTATTTCTACAAATAATAATTCAGAAATTCCTTTTGAAATTCTTGGCAAACAAAACAGAAAACAAACAATCATACAAATTAAATATATACATCAGATAAAATATTTTATTTTTCAAAATATTTACTAAGAATAAAACATTTAAAAATCTGACAAAACCAAAATCAAACGAAAAGAGTTAAATAGATACAAATTTAAATATATAATAATTATCATAATACATTTGCCAAAATATTTACAACTAAAATAGATAGCATACAATCCGATAATATGTTTATATCAAATATATAAATATATATATATATATATATATATATATATATATATATATATATATATATATATATATATATATAATATATAACAAAATTAGACAACGAGATAAGGCTCCAAATCATGTGTAGACTACTGTAGCATAAATAAATCTGTATCAGACCTCAAATCATGAATGGACTATTGCCACTAGAAATTATAGCTCACTTGTGTAATTTAGACACATTGCTACCATCTTACCTTCGTAATTGAGCCTTCACAATAACATACCAATGGCTACGCTTACCCCATAGCATAGGTGTCTCGAGTCGGATTAAATAAATTAATACAATTTCAAATCAAGCAAGCATACAAATAAGATACTTATTCTCTCTCTCTCTCTCTCTCTCTCTCTCTCTCTCTCTCTCTCTCTCTGTATATATGTATGTATGTATATGTATGCATGTATGTATATATATATATATATATATATATATCATAGATCAAATTGGATTATTGAACATAATATTAGTATCAAAAAATATACTAATATTCAAACAGAAAACGTATTACAGAAAATGTCTAATTTCAGAAAATCAGAATACTTATTACAAAAACATGTAAAAATACAGAATAGAATATTTATTATGAATTTCATAATAAATATCAAAACAAAATATTTATTTCAAAAACATACTTAAATTCAGACAGAAAACGTATTTCAGAACATAACGTTTATTCCAGAAAACAAAATGATAACCAAAACAAATTTCATATATAAGTTAGACATATCAAAATAAATAAGGTTCAGAAGACACAACCTATGTGTCTGAAACTGTTATCACACTCAACTGGACATCGAGCTAATAATCTAACTCACAGTCCACCAGTGAATGACTGATCACTTTGAAAATTGAGCAGAACTGAAAATAGAAATTTATCTCATTGGGATCAGACACAGTAACTGTGGTAGTACTGAATGCATGAAATGCAATTATAAATGCAAATGTAAATGCAAATATTCGTTCGACGTCGAAAAATCTATTTCGATGGAAGATCTATCGCTCTAGTCTCGAAAATCAAAATCTACGTAAAATTATAATTTAGTCACCGACTTATGTAAAATTACATTTTAGTACCTAAGACCTCAAAAAATTATGGATTAATTCCCAAGATTTTCAGAATTTATAAATTAGTCCTCTAAATATTTTAGAATTATAATGTAAACCATCTATTTTCTGAAATTACAAATCAATTCTCAACTTTCTTAAAATTACAAATCTTTCTCCATTTTCAATAATTTACAACTGTGGGCAAATGTAAAATATAAGGTTTAGTTCTCAGGTTATTTTGAAATAGGAAAAATTATAACTTGGTCCTTTCGATGGAAAAACACACCAAAAAGTCCCTAATCCCGAACCACACTTTATCCAATGTTTTCAACTATACCAATCAACTCAAAATCATCCCAGGAACCCAAATCCATCCTTGGTTCATCAAAAAAGAAAATGAGCCAAACCATCCTTGGAAATTTCGGACCAAAATAACCCATACAAAAATAATCATCAAATCACCATTTACAACTTATAATCTTGCTCTCCAAGCTTAGGTGCGTCAAACTCCAACAAAAATCAAGCCAAATTCATCCAAAATCACCTCCAAAAATCAAATTTAACCTCCTCCATACCCACTTCAAACCGATGAATAAAAAGAAGTAAAACAATAAATATGAAACAAGAATCATCATAGATGCATAATCTCACCTTGTTTTGAAGAGAGAAATGATGGAGAGGTGGAGAGAGTGGAGGAGAAAGTCGGGTTTTCGAGGTTCTGAAGGTGAAGCATTGAAGAAAGAGGAAGAAGAAATGAAGAAGAAGAGTAATTTGTTGGGTTTAAAAACTTAACAAAACGAATTTCAAAAAAAAAAACTTAACAAAACGGTGTCGTTTTTGGAAGGATGAAAACGAGGTCGTTTCGTTGCAAGCCAAGGCACATATGGACGACAGCCAGTATGAGCGAACGACAGCAATCTCAACGACATGTAGTTTGCTTTAAAACGCAGATGACTTATAGTTTGTTTCTCTATCTCTTTTCTTCCAATTTTCTTTCTTTTTCCAATTGCAACCAATTATCACTCAATTTAACACCTTAATTCACTTCAAAATTTTCATTAACATAAGAAAAATAACACTCCAAAATATCATTAATTATTTAATTAATACTTTAAATTAAAATTAATCCTTCAAAAATAATTAATTGGAAAAAAATTACAGAAATAATTAGTCAGAAAACTAAGGTATTACAACATTGCTTGATAAAAAAAAATGTATGAAATGATAATGGAGTAGTTTGTAGCTTACTTATGTAAGTATTTTTTTAATGAAATGTCCATATCCATTTACATGTTAACTCAATTAGGTTGATTTAACATGTAAATGGCACTAAACTTCAGCCGACCCAGCTAGGCTAGGCCGCCAAAGAGTGATGGGATAATGTGCAAGTGTTTATTAGAAGTAGATTGAATAGAGTTTTAGAATTTTAATGGATTAAATAATTAAAAAAAAAGTGAAGAGAGTGATTCGTATGTTTGTACTATTTTATACTCTATATTCCAGTAGCAAAACATAATAATGCCCTCTTAAAATATTTCGACAGATTTAAAAAAATAAATAAAAAGGACCTAATTAAATAGAGCTTGAGCCGAGTTATTATTTTTTAATTATTTTCAAAACAAATTTATTTATAAATTAGTGTAAGTGAAAATTTCTTTTTATGTGATCATACTTGACCATGCCCTATTCTGGACCGTTTCATATTCTCTTTTAACCGCACCATTTTCTTTTCTTTTCTTTTTTTTTTGTCAGCAAAAAAGGGAGTCAGAGGCTACTGATGATGAATACCTCTATGCTAGGAGTGACCATAGAAGCAATTACTCTCAACCGTGACATGTCGCTTATTCAGCGGTAACTGAGGTCTACTCATCACGACACCCGCTGAGAGCCCGCGAAGGGATATACTCAAAGAGATATTCGGAAGCGTCCAAGGAGACAGTGGTGGGTCTCGAACCTGGGTCTACCACAGAACATTACTCCATTTTCCGCTGGACCACCTCTCAGGAGGTTAACTGCACCATTTTCACCTTGTCACCTTGTCGAAAGCAGAGTAATATGATTCTCAAGTATTCAATAGGTGACTTGGTCCACACACATAGGTGTTGTTAAGATAAACACGAGAAGATCAAAAGACCTTATCAGAATAAAACACAGTCTTAAGGTCTTATCAGGAAAGCTACTAACCGAAGTTATTCTTCATGAGCTTTGGTTGGCAAATTATCATGTGTGAAAGATGGGTCTTATCAATAATGATGACAAAAGATCAAAAGACCTTATTTAAATGAAGTTTATGGGAAAAAGGATGAGAAGCTGGCCGAAAAGTAAGGAAGTTGGAAGAAGAGAGGAGATTGTTTACTTGGAGATGAATTAAGTTGCAAGAATAAGGTCTTATCAATAAAATCACGTGTTTATTAGAAACTTTATAGGTCATATTTGAAAAACAAAATTCTTGCACGAAAAGCTAATAACTAAAATAGTCATGGATTGTTGGGGTTTGGCCTTGGCGAGCAAATCCAAAATGAGACTTATTTTAAAAAATAAGTCTTATCAAGTATTCCAACAGAAGATCAAAATACTATATCTGAATGAAGGGAAAACTGTTTGAAAGGATATATTCAAGGCAAGCAAGGCACTTATAAAAAGCCATAGCAAAAAAAGGCACCATTCGACCACCCGGGGAAAACCCTAATTAAATTCTTTCAACTATGTTTTTTTTCTGTTTGTTTTAGTTTGATGTTCTTTCATTGATCTTTCAATTTCAGCCCTTGTCAAATAATCTACTTATTGGTCTTTTAGTTTCAATCCTTGTTAAATACTTTGTCATCAATAAAAGTCATAATTTTCCCTTCCATTTTTGTTTGCTTTTTATTTACGCAACAAGGTTTCCTATCTTCGCAACGCAAATTTCGTAGGAGGACCCTCTTTCGGTTGACTAAGGTGGACATTTTCATTACAGTTTGGAGAGTTTCCATAAATCTCTTGACACACCTTTGTTTGAATTATTGTTTCCAAAGTTTTTATTAAAATTTGGCATGAAGACATAGCTCAATGAAGCGAGTTATGTATGTAATGTCAGAGTTTTCACATATTTAAGCCGTTTTCTTCCGTAATGCTTCATAGATTATTGCACCATTGATCACTGGTGTGTTCTGGTGAACAACATGTCGTTCTGTGCGGCTGGTTTGTATTAGGTACGTGACATTTACGATTGATATGACATGGGTAAAATACCATTAAAAATATTTAATTACAAGTTGTAACAAAGAATCATTAATGAAAGGCGTTACGAAATGTTACGATTTATGTTCATAAATTGTTATTCTATAAACAGAGGAGGAGAGCAACTTGCCAAGGTATATTTTATTACACATTACTTGCACTGAATACTCTGTCAAAATCACTATTGACTTGAGCATTGGAGATTCTTCGAAGTAATCCGATCTCTTCGTGTTTCGTGTTTGCAGGTTACGAGACATCATTTGAGTTCCCGATTGTTCGTGTTCACTTCTTTACTGTTGTTAGAATTGAGGCAACAACAACGTGAATTGAATAGTTATTTGTTTGAATGGACTGCCGTATGTACATATGGTATTGTTTGGCTATGACGATATGTCGTTTACTGTAGCAGCCTTTCTATATAGATGACCGATCATTCAATGTGAATTGAGTATTAAGTTGGTGTTGGTAATGCTAACAACAAAAAATTGCAAGTATTAGTTGTTTGTTTTTGGTAGATTGATGTGGTAGATTATAAATTTAGTAAATTGTAATAGATTTGATGGATTGAACAGTGAAAAAAATCAGATATTCTATGTATATACAATATGTTGTATTAATATTAAAAAAACAAAAACATGATCATTGGGTGGGGTTTTGAAGATTAATTCGACTCGGAAAGGGAAATATTTTCTTTCTAAACTTAATTTCTGCACATATTAAAATATAAAAATTCACGATATCAGGCGATTTATTTTGCTGCACCATGCTATCGTAAATGGCCGTATTGTATTATACTCTTTTCATACATGAGGCTGTTTCATTAATGTTAAAATAATCATATGACAGAAAAAAGGACACGACCATATGTTGGCAGCTTGATGGATATTCGGAGGCAGAAAGTCTGGAATTCTGGGGTTTGTCTCTGATTCCAATTTACTTTATAGTGATTTCATAAGTGGCAATACTCTTTTGGAAATTTCTGTTGATTGCATATATGCATGTGTACATTTGTCTTGATGCTGTTTATAAAAAATTGGATGCTGTCTAGCTTTTTGGTGTAATTTGAGGCTTGTAGTCAACTAGAATCTTCCTTATAAGCTATAGGTGAAGCTTTGTTGTTCTCAGTGGGAATTTGTTTAACAATGTTTCTGGGGTTTTGTATCCTCTTTTGTGGGAAGAGAATATAGGGTTAGTAAGTCAAATATATTGAGCCAATCTTTGTTAATGACCAAAAACTTATATTGTTGCTTCCTAGCCAGTCACATTAATTTGATTCTTTTAATCTGTTTTACTTTTCAAATGGGAGACAATAATAATGACACTACTCCTAACAATGGACAACTTGAGTTACTCTGTATAACTCTTCCATTTCTTAGGTTTCCTAACATATATACTTGCTCTCACTTCTCACTAGTAGTTCGAACCTCTGACCTCTAAAGTGGGAGTTGATAAATTTTTTTTGACTGATTAGGTAATGTTTTGTGGAAAATTTTCTAGACATTACTTGTAATACGTGACCAACGATATCATTAAAAATGTTAATAAGCATATTTAGTATTAAGTGTTGCAATTAGGGCCCTTTAAGAGTGATTTTCTACTCTATAGTGGACTTTCTACAAGAGATTGGTAATTAGTTAACACTCACCTAATAGAGGTCGTCGGAAACAATAGTTTAATATTTTTATACATGTTGAAAAGGGAATTTTGAATAAGGATTTTCTTCTATAGAAAATAAGGATTAGGTTGCCGTACTTTAGCCTCAAAATAAATATCTAATTTTAGTTGATTACAATTATAATTTTATTCAAGGTTAATGAAACTGTTACAAAATATAAAGGTTATTTACAATATCAAAAAAAAAAACAATTTCATTGACAAAGATGTGTATAGGTTTTTATAAACAGTTAGGCTTTCTTATCGATAACAGTACTGATCAAGTTTCTCTAAAATTACTTATCAAAAAGTTTCTGCAAAATTGAAAATTACTAAACTTCAATTAGAATCTGGCTGAAAAAAAGATAAAGTTTGATGCATAAAGTACTTGTCTGGTGGTAGTTCATGTAATTGAAGTTCCAATTCAAGTAAAAACAAAGAAAAGAAATAAGTCTATGAAATGGGCACTTTAATCTTGTAGAATCATTGATGTCCAAAACAAAAACCAGGTTCTTCAGATGTTCAAGCTGTTTGGAAAACCTAGGGTATCCTACTGATTCTACTTACTCTATTTTATCTTTTATTTTTTATTTTAAGATCGGCTCCACCTTAGTCAAATTTTGACTCTACTATTGTGTGCAAGTCCATGCAATCTGCAACTGCACAAGATCTTAATTTTCGATAAGCAATTGCTACAACAACATTAATATGATCAATTGTGGAAGCATGTGTTTTAATTTACGAGGTGGTGTCTGATATCTAAAAACAACATTAAATATGTAAGACTCTTTCAAGAGTTCCAATACGTATGATATAATGCAGATGACTATAATGGTGTTAAGCGTGCATACGTGATGGCCTGGTTGGCAAGGAGCTAGAATATGAATTAATATGTACTCAAGAAAAGAGAAATTAAATAAATGTAAGTAAGAGATAGAATTAATTAATATAGGAGTAGAGAAGAGCAAGCATACATAAGATTTCTTCTTGTATTTTATATCTCTTCTTATCTCTATGCTTGTGTGGTTAGTTTTGGTTCACATTTTTAGCATTACAATGTTAATAATTAGTTACAAATTATTTCAATAATAGTGAAAGACCATATATATATATATATATATATATATATATATATATATATATATATATATTACATTATGGAGAGAGAGAGAGAGAGAGGATCACATGGGATCAACTATAGAAAAAAAAAATTTATATGAAAAAGGTTTTTCTTGGCAGATATATATGTAAACTGTATATAGTTTTTTTTCTTTATATATAGCAATCATCCATGCAAAACATAAGTCTTTTCTTATTTTTAAGAATTTTGGATTTTTAATTGAGAATCCCATTTAATTATTATTTTTGTTTAATTATTATGACACTTTTCTTGTGTTAATTTAGAGGCTTAGGGACTATATGTACATAATAAAAGGGTTCCATAGATCTGTTATTAGTAAACCACTAATGATATTTAAAACTTAAACATCTCTTGAATGGAAGTGTAAAATAAAATAAAATCAATATATTTATATGTAGCGAGGGGAATCTGGAAATATCATTTAATTACGAAAAATATAAGCGATTTAGGAGTTTAGAGTAGTTCTATAACCGACACCGATCGATATGATTTATTCATAGATACGGGAATTAGGAGGTAGGAACTAGGACTATTCCAAGGTAGAGAAATTTATTAAAAGATTTTTTTTTTCCTTTTAAAAAGGTAAGGAATAGAAAAAATTCAAATTAAATATTTTATCACTTACATCCACCAAGATTCAAATTTGGAACGTCCACTTGTATACTTTAGGTGATTATCGTAAGACCTAACTCCTTAGGACAACTTATTAAAAGATCATAAATATAAAATAAAAAATAAAAAAATGATTTTTTTATATTTCATTATGTATTCTGGGTTGTCCCACGTCGAGTTGATGGAACTTAATAGGTCCAAACTAATTCAGATTTGGGAGTTTGATAAGCACCTCGAAGGGTGATATTCTTACCACCAACGGTGTTGTTCTCAAAACTCGAACTCGAGATCTTTGCTTAAGCTGGAACAAAATAAAAAAAATGATAAGATTAACAATAAATCAATAAATTTATTGTTTAAATATTGCAAGTCAAATCAAAATGTGGGTGGCATTAAACGATATGCATTACAACCAAAGGCAACATTACATGAATCAAAAACAAAATCCAAAATTGAGTACTAATCTAAGTATCACTTTGTCCAATGTTTAGGAAATTTCCCAACCTATGTAACACATAATAATGCATGCTTTGATGACAAATTCTCCTTTGTGCACATACAGAATTTATTAGAACACACCGCCATGTCCAGGTTTTGACTCTATCAAAATGCACGTCATAGATCCCCTAATGGGGTTCACAAAACGTGTTTGTACTTATAAAAAGAAGGAATCAAACTAATCCACATCAATACAGAAAGAATTGATAGTTAAGTATTTACAAGTATATAAAATTATTAATATGAAATATTAGGCTATGTTTAGTTTAGAAATAATTTTCTGTTTTCTATTTTATTTCTATTTTTTGAAAATTAAAAATATTTAAAATATATGTTTGCTAATAAAAAAAATTAAACAATTTTTTTTTATTTTTCCATCTCTATTTTTTATTTATTTTAAAAAATAATAGAAAATTTTCTCAACTAAACAGTTATTTAATGTTGTGATTATGAAAATGATATCTCAATCCAAAACCATGTAGCAAAGTCATTATTCGACAATCTTTTCTGCCCTTAATATTCTATAGTTATCATATGATCTCATCATGATTGGCTATAAAGATTCCAACGTGGCAGTTTGGCATTGGTGCTAGATCTTCCAAGAAGATTCATACCTTATGATTGGGATGCAAACAAACATGCTTATACCTTTTTTCTTTACAATTATAGTTAAAATCTTGTTATCTAACCTTTGGTTGCTAATTAAACACAATTAACATATGAAAATTTTATATGATTAACAAGTGGCAACACTTGAATGGAGTTAAGGTTGAGTTAATTTCAAACTCTTCTCTGTCGGTTATTATCTTTAACATAATTAGGAGATGATTTATGCTTAAGCAGTCAAGAACGGCAGGCACCATTAGAACTTAATTAGGGGAGAGCAAGTTCAGATAAACAGTTCCTTTCACTTGTAGTCCATAATCACAACATGAAGTGACAAATATGGACCTTAACTAGGAAGATGTTGACACATCGAGCAGTTAAGAATTAAAGAAAACCCTATTTTTAAGAGCATAATCCAAAACTAAACAGTTTAAAATTCTTAGTTGATGTTGAAAATGGGCAGTTTTAAGCAGTACAGTTGTATGCTCTGTGTAAATCCCCTTGACCTGTCATTTTCCCTTTTAAATCCTAGCTTCTTGGCTGCTTCCACGAGGTGTTGCTGCTCAGTTGGAATCCATTTAGGAACTTGAGACCCTGACTCAGTTCATTTTGTTTTGCTTGCAATTTCATACTATGTCGCTTTCTTGAGTTACCTAACACGTATTGAGTTGCTTCAATACCAGTCTGGTTTCCATGATTCTAACAATTCTGAATCAGATAGAAGTGATAATAACTGCATAGAACACATGTCTTAGCAACTACTTAACTCTTTGCCTTAATTAATGCCAATGACAAAAACCCACTTCCCAAGAAAAAAACTGTTTTTGAGAACTAATAGATATGGTGGTGTTAAAGATTAAGTGTTTTGAGTGTATAGAGTTTGATTCCTCTTATAATAACAAAAGATGTGCAATATGCAAATATAATACTATCACTTCTAACAAAAAAAAAAGTTACAACTAAAAGCAGAGTTTGTTGGAACAAGTTTATATTAGTTCTGATTTTCAGATCTGCTGAAGACTAATTTGGTTGATATTTGTCTCTCAGTTGCATGTCAGAGCCAATATGGACAGTCGTCATGGACCACCCCTTTCCATTATATTTTTTTTGCCTATTAGAATGTAATCTAATCTACTCTAGTTGAAAATCTTTGAGGGCTGCAGTTGAAAGTTCTTCTTGCACATGAAATATTCATCGAGCCCCACGTCGGATGAAATAAAATTAAAAAGCATATTCTTCTCATCCGTTTTTTTTTAATCTTCTTATTTGCATATCTTTTTGCATTCTCAGAAGTTGTTTATTGTGCAAGTTTGTTAGTTTAAATTTACTTAAACAACATAATCTTGACAAATATCTTTAATTCTTACTGGTAGGCCTGCAATTCTAACAAACAAACTAGCAAACCATAGATATGAAATCTGTACATTCATGCATTTTATATTTGTGTTTAACCACCCATATTTTTAGTTAAGCAAGTTAATGACGTTGTTAGGTACACTTGATAGTAATTAGCAATGTTTAATCACGTAATAATTAAGCATACAAGCATTGATCGAATATTCAATGGGTACCTATATTTGAGTAAATAATAATTGATATGGGTTAAGGATCACGCCCAACTCGCTATAAAATCTTTACACACATGTAGCCTAGACGGATGAGAGTCAAATGAAAGTGTACTGATCAAACACAATGCATGTGATCTTCTAGGTTGAACAAGGGCAACCCTTCTCGGATTGGCACTTAGATGGCTCGAAAGACCGAGACTCTCATGGGACCCGAGCCGATAAAGTCTCTCTCGGACATGATCATATACTTGGAACGGGAAAAGCCCAAAGCTTTCCAAGACCATTTTCACATGTCAAATTCATGTTCACGTCAGGAGTACAACTAAGAAAGGACATTGATCCTTGACATCTGATGCAGGTTGAAGCAACGTGCATGCGCAGTATGCGTAAGAGTCCATGCCAAGTTGACACATGGATCAAGGACAAAGAATCTCCTTGACGGACTACCATGGACGTTCCCTAATCATGTGAAGCCACGTGAAACTATAGTCCAAATACCAAAACGTATGAAAGTTTTAATTCATTAATAATTGGCAGGTCATTCTTTTTAGGGTTCTGGGAATATAAAAAAATCATCCATGGGTCACAAGCCAAATTCGCCACTTCCACTTACCTCACATCAATAATTAAGAAGACAGAATAGCAATCTTGGCTCAAATTTCACTGAACATTCCAACGCATTAAGAATATATGACTACTAAGTTTCAGATTTTGCAGAAAAAATGCTTCTGTTCTTGCATATGATTATTAGAACGTGCAAACTTGAGTTAGATCATAAGTACCATTTATAAGTACTATACTTCAAAGCCTAATGATGTTATAAATTCTGTTGCTATGTGGGTCCATAATATCTTCTCAAAGCTTCTATTT
>CAODLS010668115.1:0-25313 GCA_948243855.1 Flueggea neowawraea | reverse complement strand
TTTTAATTGTTATTCATATTTCTTTAAATATGATGTTTGGGTATAAGTTTTGTACTATGAGGCTTGTGCGGGATGGGTCGGGCTCCCATAGACGGTTCATTTCGTACGCCGGTCGCGGTCCCGGGAATGGGTCGTGACAGTACGTTTTGCTCCTTTTACAGGTAACGTACGTCTTGCTTGTCCTGACAACGTGCGTTGTTCACTACTGTAGCTACATACTCGACATTTCACGCTTCCACACGTGTTCTTAACTTCAAATCATAAATCTTTTCACTCTCGGGACTTAACGACACTCAAACTTTTATGGATAACACCCTTAAACATTCTCAACCATCTTTCAAACACCCAAACATCACTTCAACCATTCGAGATTCAAATTGGGATTGAACTAAGATCATTCGAAGTCGAATGATGTTCCACCAAAGACCTTGTCGAAATTTGGTAGGAATGCTACAAAGAATTGATCGGAATAGACGGGGTATTACATATTAAATGATGAGTGAAGTGATTGTGGGCCACATAATAGAGTATAAATAAGAGTATAACCATTAAAAGAGAGAGTTTATAATAGAGAGTTTAATGAATTGTTGATGTGGTATGATACACTTAAATGGTATAACTATTAATCATGCCCTTAGACAGCCTATTTTCACTCCAAGCTCACGTGACACTCTTCATAAGGCCCAAAAGTTGGAGAAATATTTACTTGTATACAAGTTCAATACCGAAGTTTTGAAAATATTAGGCTTTGTTTACTTGAGAAAACATTTTTTTATTTTTTATTTTTTGTTTATTTTTATTTCTAAAAATTCAAAACATTTAGAAAATATGTTTGGCAAAAAAGAAAAATTTATTTTAATTTTTTTTATTTTTATCATTTGTATTTTCTATTTTTTAAAAACACAATGAAATTTTTTCTCAACTGAACAGTCCCTTAATGTCTCAAATTATTTCTAAAATTTCAATAAAAGCCAAACTAATTACACAACTATTAAATACTGAAATCATGTGTAAGATACTGGCAAGCCCTCGAGAGAATTGAGTTCCTAAGACAAATTGGAGAAAATTCGTGAGAAATATATTTTTGCAACCTTTTTCGGAGAGCTACACAAACGGTGTACAAATGGTACATAAATAGTGTACAAGCAACGCACTAATTGTTATCAAATTGAACTTAAGTGATTTAGATTATTTGAGTCGATTCAAATTTAATACCCACTCCGTCCCATAAAGACAAGACAAGTATTTTTTTCGAATGATCCAAGAAATAGACCTACTTCTATTTATGCACTTAGCATTTATAAAGTAAATGCCGTTTTTGCCCCTAATTTATTTTCTGGTTATCATCAACCGTTTTATTGATAATTATTGGTATTGGCGAGTTAGCTTATTTATTTATCTAGAAAACTTTATATGAGAGTAAATTTGGTAAATTAAGCAAAAAATAACAAATTACAATTAATTTAACTGCTTTTTTAGTAACCGTGTTTATCCAATAGGCCTATTTTTGTGGGACGGAAAAAGTCTGATTTTATTATTAGTGTACAAACCGCGTACAATAGTACATTATAGTTTATAAATTTAATTTTAAACTAATTAGTTATTAGGTGTATAAATCATGCAGAAAAAAGTGCATAACTAGTGCACGAACTGAATCCAGCGAGTGTTTGATAATTTTTATTGAATTTATTTGTAATTGTCAAACTTTGGGGGACTAAAATGATAATTGTGCACATATGTGCAAAGGCGCCATAGCCAACAACTCACCATTCCTGCGCAAAGGCGAGGTTCAAGTGTCGTTGTCACCGTCCGTCGCAATGGACGTCGAACTCGGTGGTCAGAGAGAGATTGATTTCCAAGACTTCGTTCGTTCTTCTGCGACGAAATTCAGGATTAGATCTAATTTTATATTTTTTAAGTTAAATTTAATACTTCTCTTTTAATAGATAAAATTAAATAATTTAATTCAACCCTAAAATTATTAATAAGTTAATAAATTTTATTAACGAATTTTGTTATTTTATTTTCTTATTAAATTATTAATAAATATATTAATTTAACAAACGTTTTGTATATAACTTTTTCTATACAATTCATTGTTTTAAAAAATGTGAAAATTGTATAGTTGCCCCTGTCAAATGTTTTTATTTCTCTGGAATTTGAAGTGTGCTTGTAAAAATTATGTAATTGGCTCTTTTTCTAATTATATGATGGATTGATAAATTTAAGAATTAAATAATTTGAGGATGGTGCAATAAAATTTCTTATTTCTAGTCTTTTTTTTATTCTTCATGATGTGTTTTGGGTGGGCTTCAACTATGGGAGACACATTTAAACATATCACGCTCAGACTAATTCCCGCTCACACAATACCGGCCCATAAAAGGGTAAAGTATTGGTCATCGTATTGACTTCATACAAGAGCGAAAATTAAACTCTAGACCTCTCTTAAGGAATAACAAAGCCGGACCACTTACACCAACAACACAAATGGTTATTTGTAGTCTAATTATTTATTGTGAATCTACTAGTTTTAGTTATTTTTTTATAAATTAAAAGAGCCATATATTTTTTGCATATGCCTAAAAAAGAAGCCATAAAACTGCAAATCTACTAGGATTTACCTGTAACCCATCGGTTTCAAGCCCAAAAAACATCGTTTGAAGCCTTTCAAAAGACCCGGAACATTTTTTAGTTGGGTTATTTTTGTCTTTTCATGCATTAGGGTTGAATTTCGACATTTAATCATTGTTTGGCCAATTTTGGATGCAGTTTTGATAAATATTAATATTTTTTGAGAATTTTCTCCAAATTTTTAAGTTTTTGATGTCTTTTTTCTTGGTTTTCTTTGAGTCAACAAGTTTATAGAATAATTATTTTCAACATTCGTGCGCGAATCAATACATCCAATTAATTAACTTTGTTTTATTGTGTTCATGCTGCGTCATAATCACTTCATTAATAACTTACTTATTATCTGAAATGGATTCACAAAGGAAGCAAATTACAGAAGGAACATAGATGAAACTAAAACAGATTCGCAACCACCATAAACGGATCTGATCAATTCAAAACCATTTCAGGCTCAATAAAAGTACTCACAAGGATCAAGCAAAGCGAGATTGTTTCGGCACTTCATGAAGGAATATCTAGAGATAGAGAGAGAGGGAAGATAAGAATGTTGGAGAGAAAGAAAGGAGGAGACTCAAAAGGGTGAGGGAAGAGTTGCGGCTTTCCTTTATGAAATGAAAAGTGAGCCGTTAATGGCAGATTGCATTTGAATTTGAGTACCAACGGCTAGTTTCTTCAGATTTCTTTTTTCATTTTTTAAAATGTTGTATTTTTTTTATTTTAATAATATGAATTATTTCTCTCTTGGCCTATCTTCTTTCTCTCTCTGGAAGCCTCTCTCTACACAAACACCCCCTGACCTTCCATTCACTTGTTTCTCGGCCTTCTTGGTCGGATAGGGTCTTCAATGACCCTGTTTGCTTCTCTTTGTTTTTTCCTTCATGTCCTCCATTTTTATCTTTATCGTATTTTGTGGCCTTAACCTATTTTGTCTCCCTTGTGGAGTTAGTTTTTCTTCAATATGAAGAAAATCAATCTTCCTTTTGATGAAGTTAGAGATTCAGATTTGGGGACAAGGGCTTGGTTGGCTTTCTTCTCAGGGATGGAGGAATCCTTTGTGGTGAAGATTGCCTCTCAACTGTTGCAGATTTCTAGTTGGAGCAATCCCAAATCTGGGGCTAGTTGTTTTATTTCTCTGTGTTGGGAAGTGCTTGGATTATTATTGATAGATTTGAAGTTGCAATGTGGGATTCGGCGAGTCCAGAAGCTACGGAGCCCCTACCGGTGGTGTCTCCGATGAGTTTCGACCGGCAGATGGTGGTGACACTACCACCTTAGATCGGAAACTTTGTTCAGTTAGCAGGCTAGGTTTCAGTCCTTTTAGTCCTACTATTTGTTGTAAGCCCAAATCTATGGGTAGTGTTTTCTACTTATCTCTCCACTGGACTATGTTTTGTAATCTCGTTTGCAATTTTTGGATCTATTAATAATATTTTAGCTTTTCCCAGAATAAAAAAGTTCTCTCTCTTGGCGATTTATTGAGTTGTGTAATTTATCGTTTTCTACTTTTTTTTTGGTTGGGTTTAATATAGGTGAATTACCATGTGTTCCTCGTGATTTAGTGAATTTTCAATTTAGTCCTTGCTTTTGAAAGAAGTTCTAATTCAGTTCTGGAATCACGTTTTATGAGTTAAATATGTTCTTCTTCATATAAATTACACAAAAAAAAAAACAAGTAGATGTACAAATAAAGCAATTATTACCGGTCAAAAAAGTAAAAACAAAAAAAAACAAAGCGATTTAATGTTAATTCAAAGAAATGCCAGATCAAAAGCTCAAAAATAATCTCATCTATTCTCAAGGAGCAAAACCCAAAAAAGAAGTCCCAAATTATATATAAAGAATGCTTAAGATAACATTGGCAGTCTAAGATAACAATTGGCAAAGCATCTTAATTTTAGGGGTAAGTTACGTGTTAGGCATACACATGCCAAAAAAAATCCTGCATTTTTTTTGATTAAAACTTTGAATTTTTCGAGTGTTCATTTTTCTCCTATTATTGTTTAAACCATTTGAACTAAGGGTTTTTCGCTGACGTGTCGAGGAGAATGTGATTAATTTACAGCAAGGTATGAATGTGTAGTTGATATGGAGAAAAACAACAATAAAAACCTCATCATCATTTCCCTCCCCTTCACTTCCTACATTGTCACGACGGTTTTGAGTTGTGACCAACATGCAATCCAAATAGAACTAAGAAGACTTGATCTGACTCAACTCGCACGAATTCAATACCGTTTTCATTCCCGTTCCGATTATTATCATTAGCCAAGTTGTTAGTTAATCCAATTAAGTTAAGTTAGCCATTTAAAGATTATCGAAAAGCAATAAAAAAAAAAGATAAAAAGATAGTTCAAAATAGTGCCTACTATGGCATAATAGGCGAAAAGATTATTCAAGTCAAATAAAAAGCGTTAGCCAAATCCAAATTTCCATAGTTTAGTCATGGAATATCTACTAATTCTATCCTACTCAAGGTGTTGAAACAAATATACTCATACCACTAAAATATCATTGCTCAGAAATAGCAACGACTTAGGAAGACTCCTCCACCTCTATGAACCACAAAAGAGAGTGAGTAAAAGTCAGTGAGATTATATTTGGCCACCATAGGAGATCAAGCCCTTGATGCTCCATCAACTAAAGAAAGAAAGTCAATCTAGATCAAGCCAAGATTCTGGAGGATTCCATACCAAATTCGACAACAAACTACTAAGGCCTTCGAGTAATACATTCATAAGATGAAATCAGAGGGAGATTTTGCAAGTCAAGAAATTCCTATATATATATATATATTATGTCTTGCTCGTTTTGACTAGGTTCTCTGCAGCATTCCGTTTGATTCTATAGTGCTTTGAGGTGTTCGGAGATGTTTTGTTCATCGTTCTTCCAAGTTTCGGTGTTTGGTCGGTCCCAAGAATTATGAGATTGATGATTCTAACTTAGAATTGGTCAAAAGAGGGAATTTATGTGTTACAATCCATTTCTGGACCATGACTGGCGTACGAGACGAACCGTCTATGAAAGTCCGGCTCACAAGCCTGGAAGAACAGAACTAAAACTAATCTATTAAAAAATTTCAAAACCAATTAAGTTTAATAAAATAAATAAATCCAAACTTTAATAAAACATAAGTTTCCATAATAATAAAGTATTTGGTAAATAATAAATTATGTTTAAATACCCAATAAATATATAAAGTCAAACATCCACAAGTATACCGGTGTGGAGCAACAAACAAAATAAATAACTGGGCCCGAACAAAAGAGCACTGACTGCAACTCCAAAATGCCTTACCGAGTGTTGAATGCCGGTAAATCTCATTCAACCAAAATCACCTGAAAATAAGAACAAAGGAGATAAACAGAAAAGAAAGGGGTAAGAACCCTAGTGAGGACATGGCACTCCAGATCGCCTCATAAGTGCCTCACAAAAACTGTTTTGAAAACAGCTCAAATATATCACATGCAGATATATAAGTGTATATACATATACATGCTAAATAAATATAATAGTTTCGAAAAATCATTTCGAAATTCTTGCAAACAAGGCAGATGACAACGAGACACCGAATCAACAAAATGAATAAATTAATTAAAAACATTAAATTTCCAAAATCTGAAATAGCCAAAATATTTTTTTTCAAAAATATTTACGAAATATCACTTTGATTTTTTTTCTCAAAATATTTTTAGAGAAAAATACCAAAAGGTTAAAAGGACTTAAAATCATTTATCAAAGACGAAACAAACTATTAAAACGCATAACCATTTTACCCAAAAGTGAAAACACTATTAAAATCATTAATCATGCCATGAAAACATCATGTCGGATGACAAATAGAGCTGGTAATCAATGATCATACACCTGTATTATATTACCACTGCGCTGACTAAATCAGATTGAATACACTAGCAGCCTTAGGAATCCAAATGGTACCTAACTTAAAAGGGCTAACAGTCGACAGTTTTAGGGGCTCAAAATAATACTCTCTGTCCACCCTAAGGGTCTCAAGACTGTAACTAACAGAAACTGATCTAAGCACATCCATGAGCTTTGCAGTCCACGTGCTCAAGCAAAATGTACCCCGTCAGACATCAATAGAATATACTATGGAAAAATAAGCAGTAATACAGACTCGCTGAAATTATTATGCCAAAACATACCACATTAAAACGATCAGAAATGGGACCTAAGATCTAATATAAAATCGTATGTGGACCTCTGCCACTAAAAATAATAGCTCATATGTGTACCTTCGCCACTAAAGAAGAGCTCACATGTGTTTGCGCTGGGCACATGGTTACCACCTTGCCTTGGTAATTGGGTCTTCACATTGGTGTACCAAAGGTCACGTTACCTTCGTAACATAGGTGTCCCATATCGAAATATTTTACCGAAAACGTATGCAAATATTTATTTAAAAATATCCAAATATGCAACATGTCGAACATGTGTATTATTCACCAAATGTATCAAACGTTCAACTGAAATATTTATTGGCTAAAATATTTCAAAGTACTGAACAAAGTATTTATTTTGAAAATACATTAAATCCCAAAAAAAATAAAACACATATTTCAGAAAATATTCTTAAATCCAGACAGAAGATTTTCTAAGTAGAGAATATCTTCAATCTCAAAACATAGGGTTTATTACCGAAACCATAATAAATATTAAAACATAACATTTATTTCAGAAATCATGAAAACTCCAAACAAAACATTTATTACAAAAAACGTAATAAATTCCAGAACAGATTTTCCATGTAAGCCAAATTTTAGAAGTTTCGATCCTTTAGTAATTCTAGATTACATGTAAAGGTTCAAGCAAAGCAAAAACAATATAGCTTTGAAAGACACGGCCTATATGTCTGAAGCTGTCATTCCACTCACCTAGAAATTCAAGTTGAATGGCCCAGTCAAGCTCTACTGGTAGCTGGCTAACCTCGCTGACCCAGATATGAAGCTAAAACAATTATCAAAACATAATCAAAGACATGATGTTGGTATTGTGGCGGTATCAAAATGCACACACATGCATATTCAGACTCAGACACTTACATAATGCCCAAAAGCCCATTTCAGACCAAAGTCTAACATAATAAATCAAATATTACACATCCGTGTAAAGTTACACTTTGGTCCCCAAACTTCCAAAAATTACGAACTAGATCCCAAAATACTCCAAATTGTTAATGAGTCCCCTGCACTCCAAAAATCATTAACAAATCCTCAAAATCCCAAAACTATATATATTAATGCTCCAACTATACAAAATCTCATTTAGTCCCTAAAATGCACAATATCATTGTTGGTCCTAATGGCAAATTACCAAAATAGTCCAACTTCCGATTCAATTGATAACAATCGATTCCAATCATCCACATTGATCAACTCCAACCTCCTAAACACAAGTTCAACCTCCACTTCAACAATTAAACACAAAATCATAAGAAAATCTCAATTAAAAATCTGGATTTATACAGACCCTTAACAAATAACATTAAATCTTCTAATCCCATGTTGATTCAAGTTTATATAGGTCCCTCCTACCTAGATATATCAAAAACAAACTCATATTTAAAACAAAATCCATTCAAACTCGTCACTCTTGCCAAAGAACAAACCCATTTCATCTAAAAGCTTAAATCTTCTAAACCAAAGCTTAAATCAAATTCTTCTAAGTCCATACTAACTTAATCTAACATTATTTAGCTTCTAAATACACCAAAATAATAGAAAATTCAAACCCTAGCTCCAATAAAACCCATTTCATTCCTCAAGCTTCCTTGCAAAATAAATGCATAAAATGAGAAAAGAAATCAAGATAGAATGATGATCTTACCTGAAGAATCCAAGGAGAATGATTGGAGGGCAATAAAGAGTGGATTGGGATGGATTTGAAGTGGGTTTTGACTGAAGAATGGAGTTGTGACCGAAGAGAGGGACGGATGGGTGTTTTAAAGGCAACTTTGGCAAGACAAAGGCAAGAGAGGAAAGACACTACCATGGACCTCCAAGATAGGACACGAATTGGTGTCTATGTAACTCAAAAACACAAGACATGGTCATGCTTTAAGACACGTTCAGAATTCTTTGTTAGTGTTCATAACCATGTGTGCCAAAAATCCCATTTTTCTTACCGCAAAGCTCCTCGTTCGTTCGTACAACCATCGTTCATGATTAAGGGGCCAAAAATCAATCTAATTCCATCAACATTCATCTTTAAAAACACCAAACCAATGGTTCAAATAACAATCCAAGATTAAGAATAAATTCAATCACTATTGAACACCAAGCTTTGCAAAGAAAATTTAACATGATTAAACTCCATCAATATTTATTCATCATATTAAACACCCAATCATCATCAAAACCAATCAAGAACCAATTTGAAATCAAACAAAAAGCTACAAGACTCCAATCAGAATAGTCGGGTATTACATTACCTGCATAAGGCATGCTGCAGGTCGTGATACGCGCATTGTAAGCTTGTTACGCACGTAGATGGTGTTTTGTGTTTGAAGCCATTCGGTTTTGCCTTGTCTACACATGTTGTGCTTGTTCTATGCACATAAGATTGTGTTACATGTGTTGTAAGATTTTTACGCACATTGATCATCTTTTGGGTTTGAATCGTGCGCTGGGGAAGACATCTATGCATGTTGTGTGATGTGCTATGCACGTAAGAGGAATGTTACGTGCGTAGGATGGGTTTTACACATATAAAAGTGCCTTTTTTGGGAGCTTTTAAGTGCAACATAACGTTTTGATGTTGTTGGTCTATAAATACCCCCATCCGACCCTCCTTCGGCCATAACTCATCTCTACTACCAAAATCACTCCCAAATTGATTTCTATCCATCTTCCATTACTTCTCATTGCTTCCAATTCGATTATTGAGGTAATAAACTTTCATTAATCTCTTCTTTTCTTGATTCTTGTATCACATTTGTTCATCTAGGGTTTTGGCCGAATTCGAAAGTTGAGTTCGGATCTCCTCTTTTCTGTTGAAATGGAAGTTAAATATTGTTAGATTATAGTTGTTTGAGGTTGGAATCATAGGATTTTAGCTTCATTTTTGATGGTTTTTGTGTTTAGACGAAATGAGTTTATTTGGAGCTAGGTTTTTGGATTTTGATGAATTTCTTGTTAGATTTGGAGTTGTTTCTGATATATCTTGATAGACTAGAGTTAGAAATGCTTGGATTTGAGTTGAGTGTTGTGATTTGATGATTTATTTTTATGGGTCAAAGAAATCCAAAATTGTGCTTGGAAAATCTTGACGATTTTGAGTTTGTTTGTTGAAATGGATATTTTTTTTTTAACTGGAATAAACCTATTCTAACATATACTACCCAAATCCCTTTAAAAATCCATTTTTCTACCCATAGATAAGCTCAAACCCACAACCTTTATTTATAGGAGTGGAGGTCTTACCAACTCAACCTACCCACTTGGCATGTTGAAATAGATGTTAAATTCCTGTTCAAGAGGTCGATTTTAGCCAATATAGGCGTTTGGTTATGTCGGGTATCAACCAGAACGAGATTTATATATTTTTGGAATATATTTTCTGTCACTATCCAGTTCTGTAATTTTTGAAAGATTTTGTTCAGATTTGTCAATTTTGAAAAGCTGGACCAATTTTGACATTTCTAAAATTTTAGGGCTAGTTTTGAAAATTCCAAGAGTTTGGGGTTTTAATTGGAATTTCTGATAGGTTGAGGACTCATTAATAATTTTGAAAAGTTTGAGAACTAATTTGTAATTTTTTGAGACCTTGGGGACTAAAACATAATTTTATAAAATTTCAAGGACCAAGTGATAATTTTACGTAAATTTTTGGATCGAGAGCAATAGATCTTCAATCGAAATAGGAATTTTGACTTTGTTTGAGGGTTCGAGTTTGCATTTGCATAATCATACATTTTGGTACCGCCATATTATCAGTTCCCCATTTTGATTTGTTTCCAACATCTTGTTTGTTTCTGATATTATTGTTTCAGTTTCATGTTTCTGTCAACACAACTAGTCGCTGACTAGTGGTGTTATGATTCATTTTCGAACCATGACTGGTGTACGAGGCAGACCGTCTATAAGAGCCTGGCCCATCTCGCACAAGTCTCAAAGAACAAAAACGTTACCCAGATTATATTACAAACAAATGTTAAAACCAAGTAATTCGGATAACTAAATAGAAATTCAAATTTTATTTAAAACATAAATTTTCATAATAGACATAATAATAATAAACATTTATGATAATAAGAAAACATATTAAATTCCAAATAAGATTACAAAACCAAACACCCACATTACTCCGGTGTAGAGCGACTAACAAAACAACCAAACGAGCCCTAACAAAAGGGCATTGAGTACAATTTCAGGATACCTCACTGAGTATCAGATGTCGAAGATCGCAATCGGCAAAATCACCTGTAAGATAAAATAAATAGGAGCAAAGAAAAACAAAAGAAAAGAGTAAGAACCCAGTGAGGGATAACACTCCAAAATGCCTCATATGTGCCTCACAAAGACTGTTTTGAAAACAGGTTGAAAATATCACGCGCAGATATAAGCAAATATATATATATATATATATGAATATGCACACTATATATAAGTAATAGTATTTTCAAAAAAAAAATCATTTTGAAAACGTTTGCAGATGAAGCATACATCATGCACGCATATGTTCAAGGACTAAGCAAAATCTTTTTAAAAACATTTTTAAACTTTATCAAAGTTAGTACACTTTCAACAACAAGATAAAATCCTTCAGAAATCTTTTAGTTTATCACAAGTTCCAAAACAAAGTCTAAAAACATTTTTAAGGTTTACCAAAAATTTAAGATTTGAAATCAAGAACCCTTTTGCTTATTAGAAATTTGAAGAAATCAAATAGTTGCCATACATGCATCATAATAATAGTATCAGTTTCAAAAACTTAATACCGAGGTTTAGGGACCAAACAAAGATAAAACAGGTGTGATCTCCGCCACAACCCCAGTGTATAAACGTGGACTCCGCCACTAATCAAAACAAATCATGTGTTGGATCAAAACGCATGGCTACCAACACTCCTTGATAGTTGAGATCTTCACAAAGCATTGGTATACCAAAGGTCACGATTTACCTCCATAACAGAGGAGTCCCATATAAGAAAACCAAAGCATACTAATACATAGTATGAAAGCAAAGCATGCAATTCAACATCAAAATCAGATGAAAGATATATAATTCATATATATCAATTTCAAAATATAGTAGCAGTTACGCCACTGTCAAATCATGAAATATCTGATTTCATAAATTACTTGGCAAAATAAAATAAATAATCTTTATTTCATAGAAATACAAATTCAACTGAATATTCATTTCAGAAAAATATTTCCTTTCTTATAAATCAAATACTCTTATCAGTAAAAACATTTATTTAAAACGTAATAATTATTCCAAAATTTTCCAATAATACAAAACAGTTATTTTCAAAATATTTCAAAGTACTGAACAAAGTATTCTCTACAGAAAATATCTCAAATTTTCCAAAGCATAGTGGTTATTACCAAAACCATAATAAATATCAAAACATGATATTTATTTTAAAACCATCAAAGTTTCCAACGAAACTAGGTTTCACATCAGTCAAATTTTAGGATTTCCTATCCTTTACTTATTTTAGATTACATGCTATGGTCGTAGCACAACAAAAACATATAAGTTAGAGAGACATAACATATATGTATGAAGCTGTCATTTCACTCACCTAGATATCCAAGCTCGATGGTCTAATCACGCACCACCGGTGGCTGGTCAACCTCGCTAACCAAAACATGAAGCTGAAACAATTATCAAAGCATAATCAAAGACATGATGTTGGTACTGTAGAGGTACCAAAAATGCATGCAATGCAAAATGCAAATATGGACCCTGATAATCCTATGTCGAATGAAGGTCTAACATTCTCGTAAAATTACATTTTGGTTTTCGACCAATGTAAAATTACGCTTTAGTCCCCAAACTTTTCAAAATTTACAAATCAATCCTCAAAGTATTCCACTAGTCCTTCAAATATTCAGAATCTCTAAATAAGTCATCTAACTCTCAGAAATCACCAAAATACAAACAAATTACATTTTGGTCCCTCAGAACCACGGCTTACTCGAGTTACAGCCTAACTGGCTTACTTGAGTTAGCCATGTGCTTACTCGAGTAAGTCCACCTCCCAGATTTATCCAAATTCGTCTAAATCTGATTTAACCTGTAAAAATTAACATCAATCACCCACATTGTCTCTAATCAACCCCTTGAACATGGATCTATAATCCATTCAACAATACAACTCAAAATCACCAAGACTCTTCACAAATTCGGCTAAACCCTAACCCATTCAAAGAACCCTTCAAATCTTTCAAACCCAAGCTCAATTTAGGTTCATATAACCTTAATACATCAAGATAACAATATCTAACCTCCTTTTCCATAAATTTATGCTCAAATTTGAAACCCAATCCAAAATCTCAAAAACGTTCTTTAAAGAACCCAACCAATTAAATGCACTAAATGAAAGAAAAGAGAGTGTTGGAAGTGAAACCTTACCTTTAAGAACGTCTAGGAAGGATGGGGAATCACCAGAAATGATTTCTAGACCAATGAGAGTGATTTGAGTGAAAGAACAGAGGGTGAAACCGGAAGAGTCGGGTGGGGGTATATATAGACCCCTACCCAAAACGACGTGCCGCTCAGCCATTTCCATGGCATACTCTAGTAAGATCCGGCTTACTCGAGTAACCACATTCGCTAACTCGAGTTATCCATGGCTGAGTTTACTCGTGTAACACTTCAATGCTTACTCGAGTAACCCCATTAAAATCCATTAATCATCCACTCAACACTTTAATCGTTCAAGATCAAACTGAGACCAACTAAACACCAAAACTTTGACAAATTAATATCATCAAACACCTAATCATCATCTTGAGCATTCAAACAACAAATCAGAATTGAATATATCGCTATAGGAAATCTAGTCAAAACGAACGGGGTATTACATTTTTCCCCTCAAAAGAAATTCGTCCTCGAATTTCAAAACAAAAAAAATCAAAGCCGGAATCAAACCCAAATATCCAGTCCAAAGGCGAATCCAAATTCTCGAGACAAATCATCAAGGTATGAACCATCATTCAACTTGATCAAACTCAAAAACTCCTCAACGAGATTCAAATCCAGATCCCAAAGGTACATCACAAATGTCAAACCATGAACCCAACAGGGCTCAATCTCGCTTAGGTGCAAATGCAAGATGCAAAGACAAATGCAAAGACCAAAATCAAAATATAATGAGCTAAAAGTCAGCAAAATCAAATAGGTGTTGATAGCCATACACTAACCTAACAAAATGGTGCTCCAGTGAAGCACTAACAAACTCTCCAACAAAGAGAAAAGACTATGCCTAACCTTGTCCAACAATCACAACAAAACATGGAATGAATCTGGAGACATCATAATGTACAAAGACATAAAGCAACAAAGAAAATGTGCTCAAAACTCAAAGAATCAAATGTCGGAAGGTAAAAACCCAAATGCCCATTCCAAAGATCAAATGTAGATGGTCTCGATACTTGACCCAACATATGGAGCAAAACAAATGCAAACCAAACTGCAAAAAGGGAAGCTCTGGCAATTACATCTGGTCAAGATACAAAAAAATAGATCCAACTCGATGTGCATTCACAGAGGTCAAGGAAAAGTGGAACAAGTCCAAACATCATTATCAAAGGTAGTGTAAGCACTCCAAAAGTGATCCACTAATGCTAAATTCCCAGAATCAATTCAAACCTAATCAAACTTGAGTTCTTAAACCTAAATTTACAAATCAATCTTCAAAGTATTCCACTAGTCATTCAAGTAGTTAGAATCTCCAAATAATTCCTCTAACTCTCAAAAATCACTAAAATACAAAAAATTATATTTTGGTCCCTCAAAACAACGACTTACTCGAGTAAACCTCTAGTTACAGCCTAACTGGCTTACTGGAGTAAGTCCGCCTCCCAAATTTCTCCAAATTCATCTAATTCTGATTTAACCGATAAAAATCAACACCAATCACCCACATTGCCTCTAATCAATCCCCTGAATATGGATCTACAATCCATTTCAACAATACAACTCAAAATCACCAAGACTCTTCACAAATTCGGCCAAACCCTAACATATTCAAAGAACTCTTCAAATATTTCAAACCCAAGCTCAATATAGGTTCCTGTAACCTTAATACATCAAGATATAACAATATATAACCTCCTTTTCCACAGATTTATGCTCAAATCTAAAACCCAAGCCAAAAACTCAAAAATGTTCTTTAAAGAACCCAACCAATTAAATGCACAAAATAGAAGAAAAGAGAGTGTTGGAAGTGAAAGATTACCTCTAAGAACGTCTAAGAAGGATGGGGAATCACTGAAAATGATTTTTGGACCAATGAGAGTGATTTGAGTGAGAGAAGAGAGGGTGAGACTGAAAGAGTCGGGTGGGGGTATATATAGACCCCTGCCAAAAATGACATGTCGCTCAGCCATTTCCATGTCTTACTCGAGTAAGAGGAATGCTTACTCGAGTAACCTCATTCGCTAACTCGAGTTATCCATGGCTCAGTTTGCTCGAGTAACACTTCAATGCTTACTCGAGTAACCCCATTAAAATTCATTAATCATCCACTCAACACTCCAATCATTCAAGATCAAACTAAGACCAACTAAACACCAAAAATTAAAAAAATTAATATCATCAAACACCTAAGCATCATCTTGAGCATTCAAGATCAAATCAGAATTGAACATATTGTTATAGGAAATCTAGTCAAAACAAACGGGGTGTTACAAGTGGGCCGTGACTGGACTTTCAACTTGGCTATCCAAGTGAGTGAGATGGCAAATTCAGACACATAGGTTATGTCTTCAACTTTATATATGGTTTTGATATGTCTAGTGATATTTTGAAATCTAACCAATAATTATTCGGCTAATTAATAATATGACTGATGTTGTAATAAATATTCAATACTCTACTTTCTGATTTTTGGTATATATATGGGTATATAATATATATATATATATACACACACTTTGATATAGGGCATTTATGCTACGTAGGGTAAATGTAGCTTTTGGTATACCAATACATTATCAAGCCCCAATTACCAGGGTAATATGGTAGTCGTGTGCACGTAAAATGTTTCTAATTTGTGGCATAGATCACCCCTCTGATATCCACATGTTTCTGGTCCCATATCTGTTTCTGATATATATATATATATAATGTCTGACTGTCTGTTGTTTGCTTTGTTTGCGAACGATTTCAAAATGAATTTCTAAAACTATTGTTATATTTAGCGTGTATATGTATGTATATATATGCTGCGTGTGGTATTTTTAAACCGTTTTCAAAACAGTTTATGTGAGTCCTGTAAGAATCGGTCCCAATAAGAATGGCAATTCAAGAGGGGCGTTTAGCAAATTAAAAACGTTGTTAAAATTCTTTTGCAAACTAAAACAAATAACAAAGTTCTTTTAAACTAAAATCAAAGTTGAATGTGGAAGCAAGACAACTAAAGATCCAATCCACACACAACAATATAAGTCAAGTGCAAGTGCAAAGCAAATAATAGAGAGAGTAAGGGAAGAAAGAATAAATCCGATTTATAGTGGTTCGGTCCTCCTTGATCTTCGTCCACTCCTCTAGGTCCACTAGAGAGTTTGAATCCACTATCTTCCTCACTTCCTGAAGGAGGGAAACCATTTACAAAAACTTATTTTTTCAGGATCAACAAGCAAACCGTTACACCTTATTTTTGCGGGCTCAACAAGAAAATCGAATCCCTAGTTTTTGCAGGCTCAACTATAAAACCTAAACCACTTGTTTTCAAGACAAAAAAAAAAGCAAACCAAACCTCTAGTTTTTACGAACTTAACTAGAAAATCGTGACTCACTAGCTTTCTAAGGCCCATTAGTAATTACTCTTGTTTTCCTAAGGCACAACAAGAAAACTTATTTACCGCAAACAAATAACCTTGTTTGTTATAGAATCAACCCAAGATATAGCAGATTAAAGCTCACACAAACCCAGAAATAAGATTGCAAGTAAATAGCTCAAATGGGTATAAACTAAAGAGTGAGAGAAAAAATGAGAAATAAAGATAGCAAAGTGTAGCCAAGGTTTCTCACTTCTTTTGATGTTGGAGACGTCTATTTATGTCTACTCGTAAGAATGTAGCCATTGGAAGCCTCGAAGTAGCCATTGTGAGAGAGTAGAAAATTCTGTTTTAATTGACGTCACTTCCATCAAAATGTGTTGTACACCATTAGTGCGCGTTCTTCAAGTATGCATTAGATATCAACGTGTGTTGTAAGCCATTAGCATGCCTTGTTGAAGTTGAAGTGCTTCTAGTTGAGAAACGACTGTTAGTGTGCCTTAATCATGATTAGTGTGCGTTGATCAACATTTCAGTGCTCCTTGTTGAATGATTAGCGTGCCTTGCTCCACATCCCAGAGTATGAACTGACACCTAGACATCCATTAACGTGTGTTCTCTCCTCTTCTACGTGCGTTGTCGAATTCTCAAGATTGCATCTTTGATTCTCCACATCAGCATGTCAGAGAATATTCAAATTTGAGTTCCTGATGAGTGTTATGACTTTGTCTGCATCTGTTGCTCATCTTTGTGCGTTATTGCTTGTTAACGTACGCTGTTCAGGACACTTTAAATATTGCATCTTTTTCATCAACGCGCCTTTTTCATCCTTTAACGTCCTCTTCATCAATATAACCCCTTGATAACATGCGTTTTTCTTCAACAGTGTGCCTTAATGAACTTGAGTATGATACCAGTAAACTTTATTCATCAACTACGTGTGTTGCTTTGATCATCAACGTGCTTAGTTGCCATTTTTGCATACATCAACGTGCCTTGAGGATTATTAAGGTGCCTTGTTCTTCATTAACGCACTTTATTAAATTGAAAAAGTGTTTTGTTGCCAAATATCATCAAGTCTGCAACTTTGCACTTCTTTCATGAATGTTTTGCATTCATTATCATCAAAACCGAACTCAACAAGTCTCAGAGACGATCTGGAGTGTCATCTCTCACTGAGATTTCTCACCCCCTTCCCCAAATATTTTTTAGGATTACTTTCGAAGCACAGCAATTGTCCGGCATCTTGGCACTCAATGAGGCGTTCCATTGGTTAGTTGACGCCCTTTTAGTCGGGCTCATTGTTTTTGCTAGAGCTCCACACCAGGTTGTTATTGTTTACTGGGTTTATATTTTGTATTTTGGTACTGAGTCATATTTACACATGTACTTTTATTAATTGGCATACTTATATTATTTTGATATATTTATATATATATTTCGTTCATATTTATAAAACATTTTACATTTTATTTGTATTGTCTTAATAAATGATTAGAATGTCTTATCTTTGAGATTTGTACGAGATGAGTTGGGCCTCCAATTCAGTTCGTCTTATACACCAGTTATGATCTGAAAACGGGTCGTGACCAGTCATGATCCGGAAAAGGGTCGTGATATATATGTGTGTGTGTGTGTGTGTATGTATCTAAATATATACATATATATGTATCTATATATGTCTTGTCTTTATGTGTGTGTGTGCATGTGTAGAACGAGTTATCAAGGCAAATATTGAACTGCTAGTAAGCCATTAGATCTCCTTTTTTTTGCCTAGAAAAAGAAAATTCATTAAGATAAAATAAGGGTATAGATGACACAAGGCCTAGTATAAAAGGAAAGAAAAGTACTAAGACATAACTTACAACAGCCCCATCTTCCCCTCACCACAAGATTTTGTATATTTTCTTTTTTTGTCACTCCAAATTTTCTAAGCATTCAATTTACTCCCTAAACTTGCTAATCTCAACTAAGGGCTTTTTCAATGGGTTTGAATATCAGAATTCTCTCATTCATCGTCCAGTTATCACTCCCAAACCTAGAAGGCCAAGAAAGAATAGAAGAAAGCCATGGGATGAATTAAAGAAAGTTGTTAACTTGTTCAGTTAAAGCAAGTTTAGGAGGTAGTTGAGACAATTTAAGCAAATTCAATGCCGAAAAAATTTAGGGTGATAAAAGAAGAAAACGTGCAAGTATGGGGGGGTAAATTATGTATTAGGTCGAAAACAATTAAACCTATTTTATAAACTAAGGCCAACTACATATACACACAACCCAGATTCATAAATTACGGATCCATGCGGCCCACTTTCAATATTTTAAGCACAAATTTCAAAATTACAAATTCATGCAACCAACTTTATAAATTATAGATTTACACTTGAATATATTTGTTTAGTATCTGTCCATTGTATATTTGTTTATAACTTGTTTAAAAGTTGTTTATGACCTATTTAGTATCAGTTCATTGTATACTCATTCTCAACAAATCAACAAACAAACAATATAAAATCAACAACAAATCAACAAAAAACCAACAATATATCTACAGAATGCCGTGAATTTGAAAATATATAACCTTGAATTTGAAAAATTACACTGTAAATCAGTAATAATGGAAAAATATATGTAATAAACATACCTTGCTTGTAAGAAAAAAATATTGCAAACTAATGTAACTAAACCACATAATTTATTCTATAAACTAAAGTGATAATTATGTCATACACCACAAAAACTTTGCAAAATTTGCTCTATACGGACTGAGTATACTTATTACAGATACGTTTTATAGTATTTTCGTCCGTGCGGTTCTAATTTTCAGATTCACGGATATAATTTTTAAATTCACGAACTGTTGTTTATATTTGTTTATAGTTGTTTATAGTTGTTTATATTTGTTTATACTTGTTTATACTTGTTTATATGTGTTTACATTATATTTGTTTACATAACAAATGTAAACAAATATAAACAACTCGTAAACAGTATTCAAAGTACGACGTAAAAATATAATTTTCAAAAATTAGCTCAATATAAACACATATAAACAAGTATAAACAAATATAAACAATGTGTAAACAGTATTCAAAGAACAACATAAAAATGTGATTTTCAAAAATTGGCTCAGTAACACGTGTAATTTTTAAAAATTTGCCAAAATATGGAAAGTTGGCAGTGTGAATTCAAAATTTATGATTCGAAGAAGAGTGTATATGTAGTTGGCCACGAACTAAAACATAGATGGGTTAGTGAAGATCATAATAATAAATGGTCAAGTCATAAGGCTAGCCAGTACTTTGAGTCGAGTCAAGAAACCAAAGCCAATAGAAACAAGTTAATTATGCCAAATGTCTCAAATGAAATTCAAATTTTGATAAAAAGGCAAACAAAATTTCAATTTTGACAAATAGAAACACGCTCAAATTTATTTTGAAAAATACCAGATGGAGGCTTTTGGAGACGTTTGAACTTATTTTTGAAAAATATCAAATGGAGATATTTGGAGACCAAGACTTTTGGGAACCGTTGAAGACTTTTGGAGACATTTGGAGACTTTAAATCCGGTATTTTTGAAAGAGGGTTAGAGCGTATTTCTATTCCTCAAAATCTATTTGGACTAGACCTAAATATCAATTTTTGAATTTTATTTTAGTGTAATTATGTGATTTTCCCAATAGAAACCGCATCTAACCCTTCTTCATGTCTTGCATGACCTGTTCGCCATCCACTGTACTGCTTTTGCACCAACAGCAACCCAATGTTAGGCCAAACTGAAATTTCATGTCAATCTTAGCACCACAAATAGGTCCCTTCTAAAACACAACTAAAACCAGCAACCACACTCCGAACCGGAACCGTTGCAGGTAGAAACTCACCACACCCAAACTAGCAACAGTTAATAGAGAGAATCAAATTATCTTCAACAAGTCTCGACAACAAAGACCTACCAAAACACTAACCCTAACCTCTAATCTTAAAGTTACGACGATCTGCAATCTCCACCTCAGTGCTCAAAACCAACCTAACTAGACCAGGCGTTGGACAAAGTTCCACGAAGGAGACAACAAGCTAGTTGACGAACATACCAAAAGGGGCAAAACCCAAGTCAAACGAAACAGAAAACCATCATATATAGACTCTCTAGCTGCAAATGTATAGAGATCGGACCTTAGAGGTCCACTTTCCAGCAAAAGCCGGCAAAAAATGGAAGACGACATCGGCCTCTCTCAAAACTAGAGAGACACAAGAGAGCGAGAATGACTTAAATAGTAAGACCTGATATTGATTTGACCATAGTAAGAATGAGCCTTGAGTTCATTGCCAAATAAAAGAATAACGTTGACATTAAGATTTAGATTCCGTTATGCACAAAATGCCATTAAAATGACTAAATCTTAAATTTTGTGCCTCCTCCAAAAAATCTAACAGTTTTTGTTTCACACTTAATCTATAATCAGAGAACCCCACACCACACACTTAATCTATAATCAGAGAACCCCACACCACTCTTCCCCCCAAAAAAGGAGAAGAAGACAAAACAATACCTTCCGTACATAAAAAAACAAAATGAAAAAAAAAAAGGTATGGGGGGGGGGGGGGCATGCGTGTATATTTAAGGTAAACATGGATTGCATTGGCAATTCATGTTCATGAAGATTTATGTATCCTTGCCCTCTCAGTGTTCTTTCCCTCTCTCTGCCCTCTCTCTCTCTCTCTCTATGTGCATGAGGCTCCAAAAACTTTCAGTAGCAGTCTTTCAGGTCTGATTAAGGACTTCGGATAGAGGCGACCTTCTCTAGACTCTAGCCAAGTAAGCTTCTTCTTATATATTCTTCCTTTCTCATTCACACTCTCTATATATGCATGTTATGAATTATATTCAAAGGCTTTGCTATACTCAATGATTAGAAAATAACAAAACACAGTTTAATTTTCTTAAAAAAACTATATATATATGAATTAATGCTGGCATTTGGGGTAAGTATATGAGCTAGTTTGCCTTCTTCATTTGGTTTTGGTTTGTTTAATTTGTTTTTCTTATAAAATTTCGGGCTAGGGTTTGCCATGAATTTCTGCATCCAACTTTAAGACCTGAAATAAATCGTCAGCACAGTGAATCATGAACTTCTACTTTGTTTATCTGATCCCAAGGAATGTATGGTAGGAAAGTGGGCACACACTTGAAAAGAGTTTCTATTATTGGCTATCCGTCAGTCAAGATTTTTTGTTTTTTCTATCTCATTGACCAACTGAAATACAGATGATGAAGCATAAATGAATGTTAGTTGGTGATAGTAACTATAAATCATTTGTGTTAATTCTTTTTTGTTTTTTTGCGAGTTAAATATGATCAAAATAATTTTTTTTAATAAAAAAATGTATATAGCTTTAGTTAAATAAGTTTTGATGATTTTTGTAAATAATTTATTCAAAACAAAATGCATGTGCTCTAAAAAAGTTTAAAAAATATATGTATTTATAGGTCAATGAGTTTATAGTTTCTCTCAAACACTCAGTATTTATTTCATTAATATTTATTTAATTTTTGAAGTTTTCTTTTAAAAAAGAACTGTAAAGATTGCTTCGGAGATATTGTTATAGACTCTTAACTAAACTTAATATGTGAGTATAGACCATAAATGTTGGTAAATTGGTGATATTATCTATAACAAAATGTTTCAAAATAATATTGCAGGAATTCATTAACATATATTTTGGTTACACTTGGATCTCCAAGATCGATTTTAAGAATAGCACTAATTTTTCATTAGACAAATAGCATGATATAGTATTGTTAATTGTGAAATTAATTAGTGACTACAATTTTAAGGTAACACCATGAGGTCCACAATTACCTTAGTACCTAAACTTTTTTTCCCTTAACTGTATAAAGATTGTGTTTAAAATTGTTTTACTTTCTATCAAAATCTTAATCCTTCAAAGTCCTATTTATTATTCACTGCTGAGATGGAAGGCTCTTAACGTTCAGTAGTTTCATTTCTCAAAAACCAAAAACACCAACAAAAGGAATTTGTTGCTGGATCATTGAAAACTGACTGCATGAGAGGCTTTTATATGGTTTGATCCCTAAATTTTATAAAGTAGTGTTTAGATATTGATTAAACATTTCATAAATTAATTCTTTAAATTACCTCAATAATAACCTTTAAACTCGTAGGAAACAATATAATCACACAATTTACTGAGGAAAAAGAGTACTATATGTTTGAACATTGAATACACAAATGGAAATTTTTTTAGATTTAATAGAATTTTGTGGCCTACATTTTGAGGGTTTTTTTTTTTACATTCTATATGAAGTTTCATTCATAATAAATTGATGTGCATTTTTTATTTTTTTAATTTTATATGTTGAAAAACCATCCGAAACAAATGTCAAAATTCGGCATGGCATTTACAATGTAATATCATGACAGTTAATATTGAGAAATACTAACAACACTCGTTCTTTTTTAATACTCTCGTGCACTTCCACATAAGAAGGTTCAAATAACATGTGATTTCACAATCTAGTCTTAAATAAAAATAATAATTATTATAAAAGATTGTGTATCTTACGTTGTATTTCCTGTATTTGCAGGTTTAGTTAAATTTTTCAAATTCAAAGATCTCTCTTTTACCTCACAAACAAAATAATTAATATTTCTAATATCCCTCACAAACAAAATATATTAGTTGCAGGCTTCTATGGAAAAAATAATCATATAACTTATTGGGAAAACACCTCGAATAATAGAGGGTTTAATTCTCTGTTCTTCCTAATTCATTTCTACGTGAATTAGATGAGTTAAATTACTTATGAAAAAAATCAGAAAAAACAAATAGCCTCATGCATAAATTCCATCTCAGTAAACAGTCATTTTCTCAAAGCTTTACAACTGAATCACTAGTTACCATAGTCTCTGTTTGCAATATTCAACTTCGGATATCCTAAACTATTAATGAATTGCAGAATTATTTAATGTCCATTACTTTCTATATAAAAAAGAAAACTTCTTCTGACATTTTGTATCGATAAGAAAATTCATATTATAGCCATATGAGTTCGAAATTTTCTAAGTACTGAAATATTAAAACCAAGACAATTATGTACTAGGCCAGCTTGGAAAAAGAAAAAAAAGGTTGATGCTGACATCTATTTTAGGGCTTTAACATATGTAATTATAGGAGATCGTAACACTCCAATATTTAGGCATTTTTTACATTGGAGTCCCTGAACTCTAACGAAAAGAGAAAGTTAACCCTTTATCTAAACTTCGTTGATATTTTTATTAACTTTTACTTTAATTTGACTCGTATATAAATTTTGATATAGAGAGTGAACAGAAAACTTAACCATAACATTTTTTCATGGATTAATGTGAACAAAAAAGGTTCAAAAATTTAATGTCAACTACATATAATTAATCCAATTTAAAGACGACTAATAGTTTTGTGACTTGTTTGACTTTTAGTCGTAAAAACTCTTCCATTTGAAAAATGAAAACACAATAAAAAGAATCATACCCACACCAATATTTGTGATTTGTTTCAGTTTTCTTTTTTGATATATTAACTTCCTTCAAGGATCGAATCTTCAATCTGTAGTATTACTGCAGTACCAATAGACTATAAATCTTATTGGTTTGTGATTGTTTTAGTTTACATGCATTTGAACTAAATGACCAAATAAGAGCATCTCTTTTTTTTCCATTGAAAGCTCAAGCATGGAACAAAGGCTTCTAGGAGAAGAAGCAAAAGATTTGAATGATTTGAAGGGAAGGATTTGGGCAGAACAAAAGAAGATATGGAGAGTTTGTTTCCCTGCAATGTTGTCAAGGGTTTCATCATTTGGAATGTTTGTAGTAACACAAGCATTTATTGGACAAGCTGGGGAAGTACAACTTGCAGGCTATGCGCTTATAAATAACATATTTGTAAGATTTGTAAATGGCATATTGGTAAGAAAATCTTACTTCAATTTGTTTTCTTTAAATTACATATATTTTAGATTAGGCTAATTTTAATAAATAAAACACAAATTGTAAGCCAATTCAACGAAGGATTAGTACACGAAGATTCTTGATTAACGACTAAAAAATAATCATTAAGTACCTAAATTGATACCCTTTGAACTAGTTCAACGGCATTAGATGTACGTTGTCAATCTTCAGATCTAGGATTCAACTTCCCTTATAACAAAAAAAAAATGCACTTGAGTTGAATCCTGAATAATCTTGTTGTCGCATTTAGATTGAATTTGAGGTGGCATTCTAGTTTAAATATGGAATACTAACAAGATTTCAGTAGAACTAACATTCCATTTTTGTTATAGTTTAGGGACCTTCTAAATGTAAAAAAGTCTTATAATTACTCAATTTGTTAAATTTTGTGCTATTGTTTTGGCTTGCACATTATAGCTAGGAATGTCAAGTGCAACAGAGACACTATGTGGGCAAGCATTTGGAGCAAGACATTACCATATGATGGGAATATACTTGCAAAGATCGTGGATCATCAATTTAATAGCAGCAACAATGCTGCTATTTGTATTCATATTTGCTGCTCAAATCTTCAAGCTAATTGGTGAACAAGCAGCAACTGCTGACATGGCAGGATACATATCACTATGGTTCATACCAATTCTCTACTTCTTTGCCTTCACATTCTCCATGCAGAAATACCTGCAAACTCAGCAGAGAAA
>CAODLS010667967.1:0-11039 GCA_948243855.1 Flueggea neowawraea | reverse complement strand
GGGGGTTTTAAATTTGCATTGCTCATAAAACGAGTTGCTACTTTTTGAAACCCTAATTTGTATTAATCTCATTAATACTTGGATCTCATAATCAAATTATTATCCAATTCATTGTTTGTAATCTTATTACAAAACCGCATATACAAAATCCTAAACGTCTTTCTAAGTGAATCTTAACATCTTATGCAATTCAATAATTATCAACCATATTCGGCCTTCACAAATAAAATTCTCAATTTTATCTTGCTAAATTAAATCCTAACATGCATAATTAATTCAACAATATTATCATGAATAATAAGTAAGGCCGAATTATTCAAATAATCACAATTATATCACATACAAAAGAATCGGTTATGTTGATTGTGCAAGTGGCTCTGATACCACTGTTGAAATTCGTAACTAAAATATGACATTCAAATAAGGATAACGCAGCGAAAATAATAAAAATTTTCATTCTAGAATTCCACCAAGGATCTATACACATCAACATACACGATTAGGGTTAGGATTTTTTACCTTAAAACCAAAGCTTGATTGAATGAATGAATAGAGTGTTGGTATAGCTTTAGTATAAACTCGAAACTCTTTTAACCACGTTGTCTTTACGCGAACGTGACCAATGGTATCCACACAAATGATACTCTTTTGGATTGGTGGAGTGTACTAGCACTTAGAATCTCTATTCTAATTCTCACAAATAATTTTCTCTTTTTGTTTGTGACACTCACAAATTCGGTCAAACTATTACCATGAGAAATAAGACAAGGGTGTGCACCTATTTATAGACAGATGGAAAACCCTAAATAGGTGCATTAGGGTTAGTCTTTCTTGTCCCACAAGAATAAGCACTTCCTAATTAATTATGTGGACTAATTAGGACTCCTAAAAAATAGGAGTGTACAGAATTTTTCCTATGAAATAGGAAGTGTGCCGAATTTATCATAGGCTATTTTTAATGTCATTGGGCTTTTGATTACATAACACATTATCATTAAACAAATCACTCTTTCATTAATACATATGGGCCGAATTATTATGTCACACATAAAAATAAGCCCCAACATATTTTACTTAATAATAAGTGATTCATATTAAAAGTTCATTACATTAATGGATAATATCTTATATTATATTTATGAAATAAATCATAAAACCTTAAATTATTAATGATTAATCAAATTAATCATCTTAATAATTTAATTACCATGAAAGAGAATATTTGTGAACCAATCCAATTCGTTCTCGTGTGCGACCCAATAGGCTCACTCAAAATTGGCAATCAACCTTGTCCAAAAACTTGGGCCCAAAGTTCATAAGCGGTATCTAATAATATATTATGACAACCCAAAATCGAGTGGTATCGGTGATCCAAGTTAACCTTTCACAATTTAATATTTAGTCCTTTTGTCTCACGATATCTATATTAAGCATAAGGCATAGTAACATGTCAACCTTATATTGATTAATGTGTTTCTTAATCTTAAGTAGATTGATATGACAAATGACATTGATAACCCTTTATCAATTCATTTGAGTATGCATACATTCCATCAATCCTACTCATCAAGTGGCCTAAAGATATCACTCTTCATAAGAGGAACAAATCCATCACTCTTACTATCACTCCTCTACAAGATTCATGATATATCCAATCATGGCTTTTATTGTCATCCTGTTACAGATGACGTTTGACCAAATATAAACATGCAATTTCTCATGTAGGAGTCGATAATGAGTTTCAGTCAGATGACTCAAATATCACCACTGCATGAAAGCTACTTGTGACATTGATCCATGAAGTGATTTTATAGTGGTCAGTCCAATATATGTTCCCTAACATGTATCTATGTTCTAAGTGATATCTCATATCCATAATCAGTAAAACGTGATTATCCACTTAGCAACATACTAACATTGGTTTGTTATCATTCTCATGATAACAATCGATTATGGACATTTAGAATAGTATTCTTTTTACCTTATGGTTTCACTATCAAGTCACACTCGATGACATAAGGAAGAATAAACTATTCATAGAAGTTTTATCGTCATAAAACAATATAATATTTCATAGATATGAAATGAAATGTCTCTTTATTAAAGGACAAATCGAACGAAAATGTACATAAATGATTGGACTAGGGCACCAAAACTAACAATTTCAATTGGTATCAAAGCTTGTGCTCTTAATATTTATTTTTGGCTTAACATCTAAAGAGTTAAAGATTCCAAAAATGACATTTTTAGATAGCATTCATATATATGAAGGTTTGGCTATTAATCGTGCTCCTTTCTTTGATGGCAGTGATTATATCTATTGGAAAACAAGGAGGAGGGTCTTCATACAATTAGAAAACATTAACATTTGGGATGTTGTTAAGGAACATCCATATGTGCCGACTAAGCTTGTAGATGGAAGACAAGTGAAGAAGCCAAAAGATGAGTTTAATGAAAATGACAAAAGGCGAATCTCATACAACCACAAAGCTATGCACGTTTTGTATTGTTCCTTGAGCAAATCTCAATTCAACAAGGTTTAACAATGTTCTAATGCTCAAGAAATTTGGAGGTTACTTATGAAGGAACAAGCCAAGTTAAAGAAAACAAAGTTTCTCTTCTTGTACACAAATATGAGCTGTTAAAGATGGAGGAAGATGAATCTATTCAAGAAATGTTTGATCTCTTCAATGACATCCTCAATGGCCTCAAATCTATTGGCAAATCTTACACAAATTCTGAGATTGTGAGAAAAATTCTAAGGGCTTTGCCAAAAACGTGGGCTTCCAAGAAAGATACAATTTTAGAAGCCAAGGATCTAAATGCTTTGCCTTTGGAAGAGTTAATTGGTTCTTTACTTACTCATGAAATGAGTATGAAAGAAGATGAAGAAAAGGAAGGCAAGAAGAAAAAGAGGACAGATTTGGGCATTGCATTGAAATCTTCAAAGTGCATTGAAAGCTCAAGCTCAAGTGACGATAATGATGATGAAGATGATGAGTTTGAGGACGTGGAATACCTCACAAAGAGATTTCTCAAGTTCCTTAGTAAAGAAAGAGGTGCAAATAAGGCAAACAAAAAGAAAAGCAACTTATTTGCTATGAATATCATCAATCGGGACATACTAGACCGTATTTCCCTTATTTGAAGAAGCATGTCAAAAGGAGGAAAAGAATGTCACTTAATGATGATTCAAGTTCCAGTAGTGATTATGAAGTTGGAGGAATATGCTTGACAACCCATGCAAATGTGGTACCCTTCCCTTGAACTCAAACTCGTTTTTTGCTTTCATTGGTATATTTGCATACTGTTTTTATATGATCCATGTGTTGAATTTCTGTATTTCATAGGGGGAGATATATTTTTGATTGATTGATTGCATCAATTGAGTTTTTGAAATTTATAAGGGAAACTATATTTGCATTCTATGATTTATAAACGCATTTGCTTAGGGGGAGCTATAATTGATTTTGCATTTTTTGATTAATTCCTTTGATTGATTGGGGGAGATTGTTGATTTTTCATATCCTTTTTTATGATACAAAAAGGGGGAGAAGTATTCATGAATTTGTTGGGAGAAGTGTGCTTGAATTTGCTTTATCATTATTATTCTTGCCTTGAACATTATGATTATTATTGTGTGGAACAAACAAAGTGACAATGAGTGGAATCCTTGATCAAATTATTCGTTATTGGTGAATAGATGTTCAAATTCATGTATGTTTTGTCATCATAAAAAATGAAGAGATTGTTGAGTTGGTTTTGATGATGATGAATTCAAAACATCCATGAAAAAAGTGCAAAATTGTAGACTTGTTGATATTTGTCATTAAGGCACCTTAACGATTCATTAAAGTGCTTTAATGATCAATAAAACACCTTATTGATTCATTAAAGCGCGTTAATGAATGCAAAATGGCATCTAAGTGCGCAGACGTGTTGAGCCAAGAAGCAAAAGTGTTAGACATTGATCTAAGCACGTTAATGATTCATCAAGGCACGTAGATGAGCATCAATGCACGCAAATGAAATGTAACGCACGTTGCCGAATGATCTAAGCATTGTTGCATAGATGGATTAAAGATGCAAACTTTAATGGGATGATCAACGTGCGTAGATGGATAACAACGCACGTTGATTAGCTTTAGATGACGACAAAGTTAAGACATTCCTTGGGATTTGAATTTGAATATTCCTTGTAAAAGATGATGTTAGAATTAAAGGAGTGAACTTTGAAGATCGACAACACACCTTAATGATTCATTAAGACACTTTAATGAAAGTCTAAAAAACAACAAAGCACCTTAATGATCCATTAAGGCACTTAATGAAAGCTTGGAAATCAACAAAGTGCATTAATGATCAATAAAGTGCGTTAATGAAGTCTGGGCAAAAGTCTGAAAACGACAAAGTGCGTTAATGATCAACAAACGGCAATGTGGACTTTTCATTGAAAGAAAAATAATAAGTAATTTGTAATGGCTAAAAACGCAACTAATTTTTTCTAGTCTCAGCTTCAAGTTCGTAGTTCTGCAAAGAGCGGGTCGCAATTGAAAAATACAAGGAATTTATAATGCAACTCTTTAATATACAAGTTGAAAATTTTCAAGTCGAAATGAGAATAATATTCATAAATAAGTTGAAATAATTTTCATTTCCATGTTTTAATCGTAAAAAAAAATAGATGTTTTAATTGTGAATTACTTAATAAATTGATACGGAAACTCGACCGGAAAAATTCTAATTTTAATATACCCGATCTCTTTTTTTTTAATGGTTAATGAACTTGATCAAATTCCTCGTATTTTCATTGCCAAATTCCTGTTGGGTTCTTGTTTTTAAATTGCCAAAATTTATTGGGTCGGTGGAAATAGGTTTTCCTTATACGCATGGTTAATTAGAATATATATATGCGCCATTTTACATCGGTTGCCATACAACAAAGATTGCTGGTGGATTGTGGATTGTGTAGATTAACATTATCACGTCAAGTTAGTCATGAGTTTTGGCAAGATTGGCTCAAGGAAATAGGAAATAAAAAATGGACTATAAATAATGTGGTGGAGTCAAGAATTAAATGAAGTGGAGTGGTGCTAAAACCGGGTTGGACAGTTGTTGGCACAAATATTAACACAAACAAATACGTTGCAAAATGCAACCGGTGATTATACCCGATCCGATACTTATATCCATATACCATAAGCGTACCCCTGGGAAGACTGAAACCAACATCCAAACAATTTTCCTTTGGCTTCATACATACATACTCTTGTAAGTTTCCAGCATTTGACACTGAACTTCAAAAGTAATTATTGCCAAAAAGAAATTGGTCTGTGACAATAGTTGGCGAGAAAAACAATTTTGTCGCTAATTAGCTTCAAATTTGTTGTTAAATCGCGGCAAAATGGTCCATCGCTGCAGACTTTGACCATGCGGCGATAAATTTGGTGCCTGTTTTAGTCTCTATTGACAGCGAATGTGAATCCAATATGACGAACATATTAGCAACAATGTATCTATAGCTATGCTTGGCGAGAATCCCAACAAATGGTGGCCAAGTGACACATAGTTTTAATGCCACATAATAGAAAAGGGTAGATTTTGTTGCGAAATGTTCGCTAAATGCCAAATTTGTGACAATGCATAGCGACGAATACATTCGTTCTCGCTAAAACTAGGCCTGTAAATGTACTATTCTTCTAGCCATTTTCAACTCACCGACCAAATACGCTTCATCCCTCTATTTTGTTGATTTTCACATCTAAAAATTTTTTAGAATCACCTGCATAATAGGTAGGTGTGTGAGGATCGACGGAAGGAAGTTTCATGTTGTCGCTAATTTGAGAAAGAAAAAAAAAACTTCTCTCCCTCACTCTCAAAATCCCGTTGTCTTTGGAATCAACTCTCGACACCGAACACTGCCAATTGATTCCTTGGTTTTTTTTTTTGATAAATCACATTTAAGGTAAGTTCGTGAAGCGGGATGGTGAGGTTTGATAGAAGAGGGGTTGGCAAGATTTTACAACGAATGAAAATTTGTAAAATCTTGCTGACTCTTTCTGACCAAACATAACACCATTTTGTTTAACTCACTTCTCTTTGAATATATATATATATATGATGTGTTTCATTCGATGTCATAAGTTGATTTGTTTTGTTTTTATCTAATGACAAAAATAGCGAGAACAACTATTACTTGCTAATATGGCAACAAACCTATACATCGACAGAATGATCTTAGGACAGAGTCATTGAATTAGAAGGATTTTATACCTTTTCTTTGTCTGAGTTTATGAAATTAGATTCCCCTATTTCTCAGTGTGAATTTAAGGAAGATCCTTATGAATTTCTTGTCTTTGGAGAGGAGATTTGATGCTTTGCGTTGTCAAGATCAAACAAAGGTTGGGTCGGCAATATTTAGGTTAGAAGGGGTAGCTAGACTTTGGTACGTAGTTGCGTTAGAACTGCAAATATTGCTCTTGGGTAGAGTTTAAAGATGTCGTTATTCTTTCTAGTCTTCTAGGAAACATTCATGAAAAGAAATGTGAAGAATTTCAAGCATTCCATCAAAATTAAATATGACTGTATCTGAATATGAGGAGAAGTTTATGGAACTTTGTATATATTTACATGAACAATACCAAATTGAAGCTCAGAGCTAAGAAATTCTAAAAATGTTTGATTCCTCCTTTGTCTAAGGGAGTGCTAATATTAAAGTTGAAGATTGTTTAAAATATTGTTGAATTAGCATGTTTTATTAAATATATTGAGATAACATCTATAGAGCAAAGAAAGAAAGTGAAGAGTGAAGGCACTTTGGGGAGTGGGTGAAGCAACCAAATTTTAAAGTATACTCTAGACAGAGAGCAAACAGGGCAAGTACGAGTATCAATCATCCACAAGATAGAAAATTTGTTCTACCAATGTCAACCTGTGTAGGGAGTGTGAGTTAGTTCACTATTTTGCCAAATGTGTGCAAGAGACGCTCGGGAATATGTAATCAAAAAATTGGTATTTGCTTCTTTTGCAATCAGCCAGACCATAGGAGATCGGAGTACCCCAATACAGCCGAGTAAGAGGGGTGTCATAAAGGGTAATCTTAGAGATGATTAAATAGATAAAATTATTTAATCTAATGTTCCAAATTACGAGTTATTAAAGTTTCTTTAAGTTTTGAACTATAATGTTTGGGTAGTTTACTTATAATAATTAAATAATGGGAAAAGCTCAAAAATATTTCAAATAAAAATTTAAATTTCAGAAGAACAACAACATTCAAAATGTACACAAAATGATGAAACTTATAATGCAATTCAAAAATACAAAAAGTTTGACTACATGGAAGAAATGAGTACAACACAAGAACAACTTGTATTATGAGTTCTAGATACAAAATGAGTACAAAATGAGAACAAGTTGTTCTTAGTTTTACACATACCAAAATGAGTACAAAATGTTCTCAGATTAGTTGATTTTGAAAATTGCAGATCTCTCTTCCATTTATGGTGGGAGCTAGGGTTTTGTAACCCTAGCCGCCACCCTAACTCCACCCTCCTCAAATGTCGCTCTCCTATCTACTCCGGTCATCGCCCACAACACCTCTCTCTCAAGCACACACACGCACACACACACACTCTCTCTCTCTCACTCTCACTTTATCTTAATCACCGCCTCTTCGTCTCATATCTACACCCAAAGCCATATCTTGCTCTCTCTCTATCTCCCTCATTCTCGTTCGTGTTGCCGAAAATCCAAGGAGGAGAAGGGGGATGGAAGCAGAGAAGAGAGAAGGAGAGAAGGTGAGGAGGTTGAAACCAAAGAGGAAGGCGGATAGATAAGCTAAAGAAGGAGTCAAAAGGTGAAGAGGAGAGAGAGGAGACAAGGGAAGAGAGAGAATGAAAGTTGGAAAATTGAAGAGAGAAAAATCAAAGAGAGATATATGTACTATTTCATTTTTTGTTATTTTAATTAAAATGTTGCAATATAGAAAAAATGATAATCCATTTTTGTATATTGAAAATTATAATGGTGAAAGTGCACATTTGGAGTAATTTCCTCTTAAATAATTGATAAAAGTCGAATTAATGTTTAAAAGGTGAACCGTCTATAGAAGTCTAACCCATCTCACACAAGCCTCGGAGAACAAAAACATCTACCCAATTATTATTATTATTAACCAGCTTATTAGTCAAATTAAAACGTTTAACAGAGATAAGTTTTCCAAAAATAATATTCCTAAATATAATTAAAACATAATTATAATATTTAAATACTAAATAAGTAATTTAAGTAAAACCATTAAACATTTTTTAACAGATACAAAACCATAACCAACTTCTCGGTGTGGAGCAACTAACTTAACAAAAACATGGCCCGAACATGAGGGCATTCACTGAGCACATAAGAATCAAATCTAGCCCACCTGAAACAAGAAGTAAAACAAAAACAAGAAAAATAAAAGGGGTAAGATTCCCTAGTGAGCGGATAACACGACAGAACAGCTCAAGCTCCTCAAAAGGGTTTTGAAAATATTTTCAAAAAAATACCACATACAGATATAAATAGGTTATTTCGAAATCCATTTTGCAACCAGACCAGACAACAAATAATTACCAAAATTTGGTCGAATAAAGAAATTAAATATATTGTTTGATTTCCAAAAAAATCCAAATTGTACAAATATTTTTCTTCCAAAACATTTTTCCAAAATTCACGTTCACTTTCCAAAATATTTCAGAGATAAATTCCAAATTTATTTTCAAATTTAAATACCGAAGTATTTTCAGAAATAGTTCCAAAAGGTTTTTAGAGGGTAGTTCAAAAATATTTTTCAGACAGGGACCAAAGATCATGTTCATCGAGTTAACCAAACTCAGTAATAGCCACATAAGCGGAGATTAGCCACTAAGACACCATGGTATAGCCACAAAGGCGAGTATGTCCACTAAAGGCACAAGTATAGCCACTTAGGCAAATGATATAACTCTAATGTATCATGATTACGTTATCTCGTAGTTGGGTGTCCCAAAACGAAATGTTTTTACTAAAACATTACAAAAATATATCTAAATTCAAAATTCTCAAACATATAGCATATAGAAACAAACATATCATTTTCCCCAAAAATGATAACAAACTTTCAGACAAAATATTTATTACAAAAATATTTAGTTTTAAAAAACGAAACTTATTTCAAACAAAATATTCGCTCAGAAATATATTCTCAAAAACCAAAATGTTCTTTGTGGAAATCACAATAAATATTAAACGTAATATTTATTTCAGAAACCAAAAACATTTTTAGAAAAAACCAAGTTTTCCACAACAAAGGTTTCATGTATACCAAATTTTTAGGAATTTCAGTCCTTTAATTATTCCATATTACATGTCAATTCCAGACATAACAAAAACATATAACTTAGAGGACACGGACTATGTGTCTGAAGTGTTACCACACTCGCCTGGACGTCGAGTGAATATCCAAAGCACGGTCCACTGTTGAATGATGGGTCTCCTCAGAAATCAAACAGAGCTAGAGCAGACAATACATAAACAAATCAGACATGATACTTTGGCGGTACCGAAATGCGTGCAAATGTGTATGCAATCCCAAACGCTCGAACAAACCCCGAAAATCCATTTCAGACCAAAGTCTAACATAATAAACCAAACATTACACCTCGGTGTAAAATTACAGTCCGTTCCCCGAAGTATGAAAAATTACCATTTAGTCCCCAAAATATCCAAACTTATTTTTTGTCTCAACTCCCAAAATAACATATTAGTCCTCATAAACTCTCAAAATATCTAAATTAATCCTCAAACATATGTAGAATTATATTCTAGTCCCTAAATGACAAATATCACATTTGGTTCTCAAATGACAAATTACACAAATAGTCCTTAAATTCGATTCAACCTATAAAAATTGAATCTAATCACCAACATTGGTCCTATTGAACCTCAGGAACGATGGCAAGCTCTTTTCCCTTTCGTGCGTGTCCATCCGAAGTCTTCACTACTGGAGTTTTAGTCTGAGGCATCCTGCAAAAGAAGAGAAGGAGAAAAGAAAGAGAATGGGTGGTGTGGAAAGAAGATGACGACGAAAAATGGGCAAGATAAGAGAAGAAGAAAAGAAAGAAGATGGGTGTGGCTTGAAGAAGAGAAAGAGAAAAGAAGAAAAGAACAACCCTAAAAGCACAAACCTGAAACCCAGAAAGGAAAAAAAATGTAATACCAAAACCAAAAACCCAACCGACCAAACCCAACTAAAAAAATCAGCCCAGAATTGCTGCAAAAGTAACAAGTGAGACTTTCGTCTCGACCGAGACAGAAATGAATGAGTTGGAGAGGGTGCAAAAGTTACGAGTGCGACGTTCGGCTCAATCGAGACAAGAAGGCACGGTTCTTTGAGCTTGCAAAAGTTACGAGTGCGACGTTCGTCTTGACCGAGATAGAGATGATCGAGTTTGAAGAGGTGCAAAAGTCGTGAGTACAACGTGCGGCTGGTCCGAGACAAAGATGAATAGGTCTAAAAAGGGTCTTGGTCGAGACATTCCTCACGGGTGAGACCTTCCAAACACGATTTTTTTGTTATCTGCAATATGAACACATAAATTAAACCACAAAATAACAAATTAACAAAAACACATGCTAATTTAAGGTCATTAGCTTGATCCTCCATTCTTTTAATCTCATTTTGAAGGTTGCAGAGGAAGAATCTCCCTCTCCCATGAGAAAAACCCACCAAACTATGGTTTGCATCGCTCTCCATTGACCTTGAAACGTCCACCGTTGTTATGTTGCACTAGCAATGCTCCATGGGTGAAAGCTTGGACAATTTCAAATGGCCACTCCATCTTGACTTCAATTTCCCAGGAAACAACTTGAGCCTTGAGTTAAACACCAATACTCTATCTCCCACCTTAAATTCTTTCAACCCAATGTGATGATCATGCCATCTCTTGGTTTTCTCCTTATAAAGAGGAGTATTCTCATAAGCATCAAACCTCAATTCCTCAAGCTCATTTAGTTGCAAA
>CAODLS010667919.1:0-26086 GCA_948243855.1 Flueggea neowawraea | reverse complement strand
TGTCACAGTCTTTTGTCGAGTGTGGCTCCTACAAATTCTTTGATGATGCCCCATATTCTGACACTTCTCACATTGCTGGTCTGGCCTTCTCCAACAGTTGAGAGGTGAATGGTTCTTCCTTCCACAATGCCTGCAAGGTGGGAAATCAGATTTTGAACCTTCTTTTTGGATCTTATTCTTCTTTCCTTTTCCTCCCTGATTTGATTGCACCTTTGCTGATAATACACCTTCTACAGACCCTTCAGACCTCATTAGTCTCCTTTGTTCTTGAGCCTGTAAGGCACTCAACAATTCTGCCAAGCTAATTCTTGACAGGTCTTTAGAAATTTTCTAAAGAAGAAATGGTTGCTTCAAACCTTTCAGGAACAGTTACAAGAATTTTCTGAACCAATCTAGAATCTGAAAATTCAGAACCAAGTAATCTTACTTTGTTATCAATGCCGAGTAACTTGTCTACATACTCCTTAATTGTCTCTGATTCCTTCATTCTCTGCATCTCAAATTCTATGATCAGGTTGAGAATTTGCATTCCTTTGATCCTTTCGTCTCCTTCATACTCACTTTTGAGGAAATTTCAGACCTGAAATGCTGATTTCATAGTCATGATCCTAACAAAAATTTATTGTGAGACTGTAGCAAATATTGTGGCTCTAGCCTTTGACTTCCTTGTTTTTTTTTTTCCTTGTGATTCTTCATTTGCGCCATTGTTGGATTTGTTGGCAACTGAGGAACTTCGTAGGCCTCTTATATTGCTTCCCAGAGATCATTCGCCTCCAGATGTGCCTCCATCCTGGTTGCCCAAACATGATAATTTTCACCATTAAACACTAGTGGTGCTAATGCTGTGAATGGTGTTTCTGAATCCATGGAAGAAGAAAGAAACATAGATTTGTTAGGTTTTGTATGTTTTATCTTTTTTTTTGTGATAGAGACAAATGGATAAAGTTAAGAAGGATGTTAAAAAGAAGGTCGTTGGAACAAATGTTAGAAAAGGTATGGTTCTGTTCAGTATCCATGTTTCTGATTGTGTTTGTTTACTGCTATTTTTTTGTGTGTGTGTGTGCTGTTCGAGGACTTTTTCTTAGAGGAGGATGGAAGGATGATGAGAGGGATGAAGGGAGAGCTTTTGTGGTGACTCTGTAGGTTTGGGGGAGTGTGAAAATGATAGGAATGGGTTTGAATGAAAATTATAGATTTAGGCCAAGTGAGGATTCTGCAACGGGTCCCTCCCTAGTGACACACAACCTTGTCAAAGATGGTTGGAAACTAACTCTAAACTCCTTGTTTTGACAACTTGAATCTCTCTCCTCCCCGTATTTTCCAATTTTCGGAATAAGTTTTGTAGTTTTCTATTTTTATTTTTCAATTTGTAGAAAATTTTCACAAACTTTTCAAAACTAAACAACCACATAGCATCTTGTTAACCTTTGGTTGTGGAAAATTGTAATCTGTAAAAGTATATAGTAATTAGATGTTACCAAAAGATTTATATAAGTGAGGATACGGGATGAAACTTTTGTTTGATACATTTACTCCTCTTTTCAATTCTAAATTACCACTTTCAAAGTAACTCATACTTAACATGAGATTTATACAATCACAAATATATATTAGCTTTCAAATTTAAAAAAATTATTCACTAATAATCGGATTATTTTTTTTATTTTTTAATCTTGTCATTCGGATTCTTTAGTGTGATCATTAACGTCAAGCTAAAGGTGCTTGCCATGATCCACGATCAACAAATTGAAGACCAAGAAATCATGGTCACTTTTATCTTTTCGTTGTGCCCTTCATCAGAGCATCCATTGGCACACCCTATCTTATCATATAACCATTCTATAATATGAAATTATAATCATAAAACATGTATATTCATATAGATCATTCGATTTCCAATAAAGATTTTGTTCAAAACATATAAACAAGTTAAACAAAGTGCAGATATCACTCTATGTTTCCTCTAAAAATTATATGTACAATGGTAACATGATGTAGAGGAGAGAGTGTGTGGGACCTAGTCAGATGACCTGTACTCTATCTATATAAGTCAATCAGCCTCACACTTGATAAATTCTTTAAAACTGTATATGCTATAAACCTGGAAATACATTAGCGTTTTATATGAGTCGTTACTCAGTGAGAAACTATCATCGATAAATCCACAACAAATAGCATATGCATCCAATTATAAATAATAATCTCACAATATGTAACAATGCAGGTGAATGAATGCAATTCCGTTTTTATTTTGGAGCTTGGCTAGAACATGAAAAATCTTAACTCAGGTCCGATACGATACGATATATGATGGAGACATATAGTCTCAAAAAACGATATGATGGCCAGCTGACAAACGATGTACGATGGAAACTTAAAGTCTGAATTTATGTTTGATAATTTGTCCGATAACGACAGAGACATAAAGTCTCATAAATGATAACGATGGAGAATTCAAATATGTTGGCCAAGTCTAGGTGCAAGTGTCATGTCACTGATACAATTTCCAATTAATATATGCATTTTCATGATAACGATGACGATAACGATAAATTATTCTTACCAGCATATGTCCAAAAATGATAAATCCAATCAAATAAAATAATCATATTAAACAATCAGTCATATATGATATTATCAAACAATATTTTTTAGCATTTAATCTCAACAAGTTCAGAGAGAACCCAAGGCATATATACATGTCACCTATATACATCTCAGCATTTCCAATATTTACACATATAACCCAAGATCATCACGTTGCACATATCATGATAAAATATCACGTTTGGCACTTTCAAAACACATAGCAAACCAGTCGAGATGCCTTTAGTCTTTTACTCACCTGTGTCTCTAGTATACGTGTCAAATACCGAAGACTTTTATCTACGAGTGTTTGGATCCTCCGGATCTATAAAATATTAAGAATTACATTTATCAATATCAAATACATTTTATGTAAAATTACTTATTAGTTCCTTAAATATACATTTGTTTCAATTTAGTCCTTATATATTAGAGAATGACTAAATTCTTTGAATTTATTTAATCTATAGATCAATTGCATCTATAACCTATAAACATTTGTTCTCATTCTCTTTTTGATGTTCTATTTTATGAAGTTTCAGTTCGGTCCCTATTGTTGAAAATTCATCAAAACAATCCATATACTTAATGTTTTATGTTATCCAATTAAGACAGTTTTCATATTTTCAACATATCTGAAGCTACAGGTTTCAAAAGAAAGTGATATAAATTTTCCATAAAATTAGAATATGTAGCTTTATATGAATATAAAGTATGAATCCTAATTCAACTTATAAAGTTTGTAGTGAATTTTTGAAATCATGCCTAATGCTGTCAGGTTTTTACTTCAAGACATATTTGGCATCACATAGTGTTTTGACCATAATTCATTCATTCCAGCACCAAATTCAGATCTACAAATTGATTCCGAGACTACACACATATAGCTTTCTAATTGTATAAATCACGTTATCCAATTCCATCTATACAAGGTGCAGTAAATTTATAAATTCAGACCACATGGTAAAACAGGGCAGATAGACCTACCTTAGTTTTTGTTCATGGTTTCATCTATACAAATCCAAATCAAGAAGGGTTTGTTGGTTTAAAAATTGATTCACATACCCATGTTTCTGAAAAATATCAAAGGCTAATTCAAACTAAAAAAATCTGTAACTGATTACCAAAAAAAGTTTGCGACTTCACTTCTAATCCTTACTTTAACTAATTTAATTAATTAACTAAATGTGGACCGTACATATGTAAGGTGAAAGTAAATGTTTCTACAATTTGGACATTATAAATATTATTTCTCATTTTGGTCTTTTTTCTTAGTTTCTTCTCTTTTTAATCCTAACTTATGTTTATTCATTTGTTCTATCATGTCTTTTTAATTTAGTTTTTGATCCTATTTAATATAAGTATAATATATTGTTCTAGATTTAACTATAACTTGAGTGTATACTATTAATCGACACTTTTGCTAGTATAACCTAATAATTATTCTCTAAATAACTTCTTAATTATTCATCTCTGTATCGTAAATTATTACTATAAATAATGGCATCTATATCAAAATACTTATGTTATATATGTACCAATAAATATATGCTATGCATGATTATTGTAATATTCCGCTCATTTCTGTCAAGGAATACTGTAGCTTTCGGGCTAGGTCCGATTTGATCTTGAGGATAATCGGACATATTTCTAGGGATTAGGCGTCGTCGAATCTCGAGGGAGGTCCGATGCGCGTTGGGAAATTTTGTTGAAATCTTATCAAGGTGCTGAAAAAGTAAGGAATGTACGATTGCAAAAATTGAGACGAGATTTTGAGTTGCTTCAGCAAGAGAAAGACAAAATTGTGGTAGATTATTGTGTGGAAGGGTACAGAAGTTGGCTAATGACATGAAAGCTAATGGTGAGAAAGTTACAGAATCAAAGATTGTCGAGAAAATTCTTTGTACTTTGCTTGACATATTTGATTACAAAGTTGTTGCAATAGAAGAATCTAGAGATCTTAACACAATGACAATTGATGATTTGCAAGCAACATTGGAAGCCTATGAACAACGATTGAAGGAAAGAAAAACATCGACAATCGAGCAAACATTAAAGGCTCAAGTCAACTTGAAGAAAGGCAAGGACATTGGACATAAAGGAGAGTTCAGCACAAGAGGTGGATTTTTTGGATACAAAGGTAGAGGTCGAGGCTGAGGTGGATGAGAAAATCCAAGGCAAAGAGAAGATAGTGAAGGAGATGGTTCAAACAATAACCAGGACCGTTCAAAAATTCAATGTCAGATATTCATTGTTACAACTGCAAGAAATATGGACACTCTAGTAATGAATGTCACAATAAGCAACCAACAAACAAAATTATGCCAAAGTTGTTGAGCAAGAAGGAGGCACCATGAAGACTTTGTTGTTGACTACTAGTGCAACAATCGGAGATGATGACAATCAATGGTTATTGGATACTAGATGTAGCAATTATCTTAGTAGGAAGAAAGACTTGTTCCTTGGCCTTGACGAAAACTACCGTAGTAGTGTGAAACTTGGTGACAATACGGAAATTCTAGTTTTAGGTAAAAGTAAAATTGGAATTCAATTAAATGATGGTTCTTTAAATTTCATATCTAATGTGCTTTATGCTCCGATATTTGTTAAAATTTGTTAAGTGTTGGTCAACTTGCTAAGAAGGATTATAACTTGCACTCCAATAAAAAAGGTTGTCTTATTAGTGATGTGAAGAAAGGAGTTATTGCACAAACTAAGAGGAATAACAATAGGTTATTCCGTATTACTATTAAACACGATAATATCTTTGTAATTCTATTAGGCCCCATTTGGAAGACCAAGAATTGGGATAAAATTAGAGAATTAGAGAATTGGACCTCAACTAATTCCAAATAACCTGTTTGGATGACATAAAGAAACGTCAATTCTAATTCTACCCACAATTCCACAGAATTAAAAATAGCCTTCACCCAATTCCTAACCTAAAACCTAAAACTTGGCAATTCCTCACTCTCAAAACACGCAGACCTTCCTCCTCCAAGTCTACGTTTTCCACCTCTAAGTTTACGCTTCCTCCACATAGTCGACTGGATCCTGCTTCAAATTGATGCCTTTCTCTAACAGTTCCAGGTTCTCTCTCTCTCTCTCTAGATCCATCTTTGCAACTTAGCTATCTATTGAGTCTCTAGTTAATTTCTTTGCAAATGGTCAAATTGGTGTTTTAGCATGGTTGGTTTAACTAGTCAAATTGGTTCTTTTCTGTTCTTTGTCAGATAATTAATGCTTTCTCCAATTTCTTGCATCTAGTCTTTGAATGTTTGATAATTTAGAGGGTGTATTGGAATATGCTTTTTAATAACTTTTACAAATTTAAAAAGTCACAAGTTATTATATTATGATATTTAAAGGCTCTTTAAAAGTTTAGATGTATTAAATTATGACTGTTAAAGACTTAAAAAAAGTTTATAAAAGTTAAGAGGTATTCAATTACGACTTTTAAAAAGTCTATAAAAGTATATATATATATTCAAAAAATTATGAATTTTTATAGACAATAACTTTTACATACTTTAAATGACATTTTTTTTTATATTTGTATAAATAAAAAGTTCATACAATTTTCTTATACTATAACTCAAGACTTTGAATGATTTTTTTAGGACATAATATAAAGACCCATTACTTTATCAAATATCTATATGATAATTAACGAATCCCTGAATGGACCAGATTCTTGTTCATGCCTAAGCTATTTGTAGCTTGCAGTAGGAATTTTCTACAGCAATGAGCTCTATAATTGGTGACACTTGGCTTCTTATCAATGGATTGATGCAGGGCCTAAGTCTTTCAAAATTCTTGCCTATTGTATAGATTCCACAAGATCATTTCATTGAGATACTAGTAAAATTGTTTTTTTGTCATTATTTCTGCTGTTTATACTCCACTATTTTGCTTGCTTAGATATGAATTATTTCTTCCAAATCACTCCAATTTTGCTTGTACATTTCTATTTTATAGAAAGGCAAGACCATATTTTATTTCTAGCATAATAGGTATTTTTAACATTCATGTGTTCTATTATTAATAGCATAGTATTTAGTATGCACTTTAGGCTTTGTTTTTGTGCTTACTAGCTAATTCAGTGATTATCAGAATAAATTATTTTTTTCTATAATATAATTTTCAGTTGAATTAGATAAATGAAATTTTATCATATTCACCTATACCAGTTAATCAAGAAGAAAATTTTGAACCATTTGTTTAGACATAGAAGCAACAAAGAAATATTGTCAATGAATGGAGAAATACTATAGCTACTAGTATGTGGAATGATGTTGAGTGTGTGAATGAAAATGAATATTAATTTTTTATCATTGTTTTAAGTTTAATTATTTGGAGTTAATGATACTTTTTTTTTGTATGAGCAAATTATATTTTTACACTTTTTTATGCTTAATTTGGTAGATAAATATTTTCGTTGTTTATTTTAGGTGTAAAAAAATTATATTAGCTTGAAACAACTCTGAAGCATTTTTTTATTTAATAGTAATTAAGTAAAAATTTTAATTGTTATAAAAATTTTTTAAAATAAAGTCTATAAAAGTCATTGACAAATTTTTAAATTCTATAAAAGTCAAACTTTTAAAATAAAGTCTATGAAAATCATTGACAAATTATAAACTCCACACAAGTCTTTTAAAATAAAGTCTATAAAAGTTATTGACAAATTTATAAACTCTATAAAAATTATTAAAATTTATAAAATCTGTAAAAGTCATTCACTTAAAAAAAATCTACAAAAATCATTAAAAATTATAATCCAATACATCCTTCAGTGTTGTTTATTTCAAAATCTTTTTCTTTCGTTGTTTCTGTAGAGAAGCTAGTCCCTTCGTTTTAGGAGGATTGATTTGTGATTTGGATGTTTGAATGGAGGACAGATCATGGGAGCTTCGTTTGAGGAGGTTTGGTTTGGGAAAAATAGTTTCAAATGGTTCAATTGGTCCAATTAGTGACAGAGGTAGCCGTATTACAGGAAAGCATACATGTGTGATGGTGTAGCAACAGAAGGATTAAGCTCTTTCAAGAGCTAAATCTAAACAATAATTATTATATAGTTTTCAAATAGATTAACTTTGCAGGTTAAGCCGAACCTCACAGACTAAATAATTAATTATCCATAATAAATGAAACTTGTAGGTAGCATAGAAATATTTTGGAAACCTTACACACTAAGAATTAATTATCCAAGTATAACGGCTCGTTGGCATTATATAGAAGAATTTTTTAGTTATGTGCATCAGAAGAAGCATATTTTCACCTTAGTGCCTTACTGTTCAAGAAGTTTTAAGTTTTTGATTTTCACCAATCGAAAAAATTTGGACATAGGATATGCTTTGTTTTCTTGAATTCATACTGTTAATGAGCTTTCAGAGATTTCTGACTTTGAGCAGTCTGAATTACTACAGGCTTATGATGTGCTCATTAGTGATAGAAGAAAATTTGAAGGATTTATGGCTCTTTCATCTCATATGAGAAAGGACCGGATATTGATGCAAATCAAAAAGTGTTGAATTTGATAATATATGTAGCTTTAAGAACTTATATGTTAAGCATTTTAGCACTATTATGTTTTATTTGCAGGATGTTCTATTTGTAATTTTTAAGTAATGTAATTTTGTGATGTGCAAACATATTTTTTTTAAATAATGAACATATCATTATAATATTTTTATTTTACAATTTTATTTTTTAAAATTATAATATTAGAAAATAATTTTATTTTATTTTAAATAATTAAATATTTAATCTTTATTAAATGAGTGATCAATTCTAACTCTTAATCATATTTTTCTGTATGTTACCCAAACATCATAATTCTAATTCTAAGCCAATTCTATTTCTACATAAAATGTTATTCAAACACCAGAATTCTAATTCAATTCCAATTTCAATTCTGCAATCCAAACAGATTCTTAGTGTTGATGATAATTGGTTGTGGCATATGCGTCTTGGACATTTAAATTTTGAAAGCAAGAAATTTCTAGCTAACTATCAATGGGTTTTTGGCTTGCCACGTATTGAAATTCCTAACCATGTTTGTGAGACTTGTGTTTTGGGCAAAAAGCATAGAGATCCTTTTCCTAAAGGACAAGCATAGAGAGCTCAAAGACTACTTGAATTGGTCCATTCGGATTTGTGCTCTATGGAGGTTCCTTCTAATGGTAGTAGTAAGTACTTTATTACTTTCATTGATGATTTTAGTAGAAAGACTTGGGTTTATTTTTTTAAGCATAAATCTGTTGCTTGTAATGTCTTTAAAGAAGTTTTGGTTTATATTGAAAAACAAAGTGGCTATTATATCAAAACTTTGAGAATAGATAGAGGAACAAAGTACACTATGTGTAATGATTTTTTGAAGAAAAGAGGCATACACCATCAATTGACACTCCTCAACAAAATGGAGTAGCTGAAAGGAAGAATATAACAATCATTGATATGGTTTGATTCATGCTACATAGTAAGAAGCTTCCAAAGATCTTTTGGGCTGAAGCAGTTGTTTGTGCAATATATGTCTTGAATAAGTGTCACACTCGAAACTTGCAAAACAAGACCCTTATAAAGCATGGTATGAACGAAAGTCGAATCTTAGTCATCTGAAGGTATTTGGTTGTATTGCTTATGCTCATGTTCCTACTGAATTAAGAAAAAAAAGATGATAGAGCAAAAAAATGCATATTTATTGGTTATTGTCATGAGACAAAAGACTACAAACTTTATAATTCATTGACCAAGAAAATTGTCATAAGTCGTGATGTGACCTTTGAAGAAAAAGGAGTTTGGGATTGGTCAAGTGAAGAGAAGAAGACATTGCCTACACCCATTTTCGTTACTCAAGAAGACAATGAAGATGTTCAATTGCATGCTACCGCACCACCTATTGGAGAATCTAGTCGATCACAACGAGAATGCCGCTTGCCTTCTTGCCTACGAGATTATATGATTAGTCGTCATAATGATCCGTTAGATGATGAAGAAGTTACACATTATTCTTATTTGTGGTTTTTACACAATACACCTACAATACTTTACAATATTTTTTTTTGCACCATCCACTTTTGCATATTACATTTAAACAAATGCATATTTTCAAATTTTACTGACTCTTGTTTATACTATGTTTGTAACTTGTATATCTTTCACAGAGATGCAGAACATATAAGTATTAGTTTTATAACTTGTTTATACTATGTTTGTAACTTGTATATATTATGTTTATACTATGTTTATAATTTGTTTATGCTATGTTTGTAACTTGTATATCTTTTACAGAGATGCAGAACATACAAATATTAGTGTTATAACTTGTTTATGCTATATTTTTAACTCGTATATACTATGTTTATGTTATATTTGTAACATGTACATCTTTTACAAAGATGAAGAATATGCAATTATTAGCATTACAACTTATTTATGTTATATTTGTAACTTGTATATACTACGTTTATGACTTGTTTATGCTATTTTAAACGTATATACAACATAAAAACATATATATACAAAACATAAACAAAACATAAATAAAATATAGATATGTATAATACATATAAACAACATATATACAAGTACGTGAAGATGTAATTTAGAAGTTGTGTCCGCACGCTCGTAATATCAAAAATTGGGTCTGTAAGCTTGTAATATCAATTTTTTATCTCTGTAATTTTGTAAAAGCCCCTTCTTATTTTGCAAAATGTGACCCAATAAATTATGAAGAGGTTGCCAAAGATACTAGACGAGTTAAGACCTTAAATAATGAGATTCATACAATTAAGAAGAACATCACACGTGAGTTTACAAGTCCAAGAAGGAAAAAAGCACGGGGAGACAAATGGAATTACAAGCACAAATTCAAGACAAATAAAGACCTAAACAAGAAAAGAAGGCCTAAGACTTTTGAGACTCGAAAAGGAACACGAGTTCATGCAAAATTGAAGCCAGATTTGAAGGAGAGATATTGGAAAGAAAATAAATGTGAGAAAAACTATCTAGTTGGAATTCAAAGATTTGGTCATGAAGTTGAATATAATGCTTGGCATGGTAAAATTTGAAGAGCTTGGTTTAAGGGAGGCAATGTAGGAATATTAAACCAAGTTAAAATAGGTTTTATTATTAGAGTAGGAATTTGATTCAATGTTAATTAGATTTACATGTTTTAATAGAATTTAGATTGTGCTATTATAAATAGAGGTGTTGAGATGCTTATTATAACAATAGAACAAAGATTCAAATCAATAAAATTTGTGAGTGTTTGGTATCCACAATTATTCTTCTTTTCATCAATGATTTCTAGATTTTGCAAGATTTAAAGTAGTGGGCTAATATTCTCTGAAACGATGCATTGCATAAATGTGGCAACTCAACTTATTCAGGACTAAGAACTGTTAATGATATGAGATCATTACCGGTATAAAAATCATTAATCTACTTATAAAGTTTGTTGCTTAAACTAGTTAAGAAAGGGAACAGGTGGAATTTTGAGGTTAAGTTGGGGCCACAAAAGAAGATTGTTATGCTGACTTGATAGGCATCTAATTAATGCTGTAATTTTCAGTTAGATGCTACTATGATCAGCTTTTAATGTTTGCATGACATGTACTGTTAATTAATCATACATCTGTAAAGTCACAAAAGTCTTGCCGGTGGCACCAACCAGAGATCTTGGAGGTCTTCTTTTCGTGTTACCTTAGTGACTTTGTTGTAATTCGAAAAAAAAAAACAAAAGATGAGATTTGCAAACAAACATGACATTCAGATTCTAAGGAGAATTAGTCATTATATGTTCCTTCAAGTAAAAAGAAAATTCATGGCCTTTTCAATTCCTAAAAGTGGAAATTATTTGGATTTGTTGCCTGTTATTTTATTAGGACACATCAATATGGAAACTTTAATTAGCTTAATCCTCGAAAGATCAGTAGAAAGTTGATGCACATTCTGTTCCTGATATTCTAACAGGCAATTCACGGTGACATTATTTTTCTTAACCTTCATCAGAGGTTGATATTACTCCGTGAAGATCAGAAGAAGGTCAGAATTCATGGACTCATGGTATGTTTTTTAGTTAAAATTATAGAGTTTCCGAGGCAAACTCTAGGTTTCTTTGTGATCATGCTAGAAATTATGCACTTCTTTTCCTGACAGCTTTTCTTTCTGTGCCTTGAATGGTTGGTGTTCGACTTACCGGATTGAACAACATCGTAAAGTGAAATTAGAAATCTCATTTCTGTAAAGTTTAACTTCCGTCGCAGTAATTAGTAATTTCTTAATTAAACGGAGGAGTTATCCCCGGCAAGTTGATTTTTGACACTGTTTTGCAAGAACAAATTTACTTAGCAAAATAGAAGAAAATACATAAACATCGTAATCTCTGCTGTATGTGCAGCAGTCAATGCGTTACATAGTGATTAACTAAACATTCAATAAGCAAGTACATAAGCATTCCTTAATTCTTTAGCACAGCTATCGAGAAGCAGTACTGCAGTAGATATTATTGTATCTCCAAATTAATCATACACTAGTTATTGGGATGCAATGACCACGGTAGCTAAACGGTGTTCTTTGTGTAGCAATGGAGACGATGGCTTCTCTTAAGGAGTAGTAACAGGGACTGCCTTTTCCAATGGAGGGTGTCCTGGATAGTGACCATAAGGTGGTTTGTGGAAAATTGGCGGCTTGACCACAATAGGAGGTTTGATGAATGGAGGCTTGTAAAATGGTGGCTTCTCCAACTTCGGGGGATTGTAAATTGGAGGCTTGTAAAGTGGTGGCTTCTCCAACTTCGGGGGCTTGTAAATTGGAGGCTTGTAAAGAGGTGGCTTCTCCAACTTTGGAGGCTTGTAAATTGGAGGCTTCTCCACCTTTGGGGGTTTGTAAATTGGAGGCTTGTACAAAGGTGGTTTCTCCAACTTGGGTGGCTTGTAAATTGGAGGCTTGTAAAATGATGGCTTCTCCAGCTTTGGGGGCTTGTGAAATGGTGGCTTCTCTATCTTGGGAGGCTTGAAAAATGGTGGCTTGTGCTTATGGAATGGCTTCTCCAACTTTGGAGGCTTATAAAATGGTGGCAATGGTGGTGTTTCAAATACCGGAGGAGGTGTATAGATCGGAACAGCTGGTGTAGGCTCATAGAGTGGAGGTCTGGGTGTGTAGTAAGTTGCAAATGAGGAAGTAGTTTGGAGTAACAGAACTAATCCAAGGAACAACACCACAAAGGATGTCATGAGTTCCATGTTTAAGCTTTGGATGGTGCAGATGAAGATAAAAGGGGTGGCCTTTTACAGTGGTTGCAGACCCTTTGTTCTGGACCCATTTTCAGTACCTTGTGCTCCAGTAAGTCAAAGCTATTAATTCCTGTATGGAACACAAGACAGGTGACATGGATGCCTTGGGTTGGGTCATATTAGATGAAAAATCTGCTAACTAAATTAAATTGATTTGCTTTTATGAGTCTTTTTGACAGACCGACTTGCAGTATCCCTCAGGCAAAAGGGCTGTACCTAATTGGTGATGTTGAGTAGCTATCTCATTAAGATAAATTTCTGAAAAGCAGTTCTGAACTGATGCATTTCACGTTTTGTTATTTCTAGCTAACAGTTACAATGTGAGATTACTTGCTTGATTAAAGTGAAGTATTCAGAATTATGCTGTCTGACAGATATCATGAATCCAATTTCAAGGACAATTTTTACCAATATAGAAACTTTCATTTCGGACCTCAGATGTTTTTATCTTCTACTGTTGATGGTAATTGGTTGACAAGTGCACACGGAAGCTGAGACCTGGTGATTTCAGAATTTTCTTCCTGATTATGCTATGCTGACTCATTAACGCACACATCCAACCATTTGGTGCTGACTTGTTTACTTTTACTACTGTACAACGTATTTACGGAGAAATGCTGTTGTTATTGTACTACCGTTTGCGCTAATTGATACTGTGAAATTTCAGGTACGATTTCAAATCAGTATTTTTGGCTCTTTAAATGCACTTACATAGCCGGAATTTTTAGCTGAAACCCACCAAGTCTCATTCAACACCGAAAAACACCTATCATGTATTGCAAACCGCTCCATTATTCTATTTATTATTACAATACAAGTACAACGTTGATATCTGCTCTGCTTTGCCAGTCATCCCAAGAACATTCCAAAAGTCCAGCTTAATTCCAACTACCTCTGACTAAATTTCTGAAATTAAAAGGAAAGAGGAGGGAATCCTTAAGATATTCGTCCACGAATTTGACCAACAATTTTGTGCATTTCTTGTCATTCCAAATGTTACACTGGTAAGCAAAATCATACTCCCTCCATCCCAATTTTGATAGACACTAACTAAAAAATACAAGAATTAAAAAAAAAGTTAGTTTTATTAATTAAGCATTGTTAATATCTTATTTTTTTTTCATATATACACTTGTAATAGCATTAACTAAATAGTTGACGAATTATAACATGGAGTGAATTTCACTTCTTTCCAAGTCACTTTGATGAACTAAACTATACTTGATTAACTTTTGTTGAAAAAAAAGAGGTGGTAATTAATTTTCATCAAACTCAACAACTAAACTTAATAAGGGCTATATGGTAACTTTGTCAAGGATTAATAGAATAAAATATATAGTGTGTCTATTTTATAGACAACCAAAATAAAAATTATGTCTATCAAAATGAGACAGAAGGAGTAACATATATATAAATGTACGTATGTAAAAAAAATTTTAAACTCTTATATTTTTATTTATTTTTTATAATTACAAATATACCCTTATTTTTTAAGACTATTATATTCTTATTTATTTTTTATAATTATAAATATACCCTTATTTTTTAAGACTATTATATACTTATTTATTTTTTATAATTATAAATATACCCTTATTTTTTTAAATAATTATAAAATACATTAATTTTTTAAAATAAAATTTGTAATTATCTCAACAAAAAATCTAAACTTTATCTATTTCAAAAAAAAATATAACAATTTATAATTGTCTTAAAAAAATTTAAGATTTTCGTTTTAAAAACAAACTTACCTATTTTGAAAAAAAGTTAACAATTTGTAATTATCTTAAAAAAATTTAAATTTTATTTTAAAACATATAAAAATTTGTAATTATCTTAAAATTTAAATATAATTATCTAAAATAATTTGTAATGTCTTGTTTTTCATGTTGGTAGTTTGATTATCTTAAACTTCTAACCAAATAATTTGCTTTCCTAATTGATTTTTATCTTAGACCATATGTATTATGTATTTTATTTTTAAGATAATGAAATTATTCATATCGTTATGTGTTAATGATGATATCATCCGTTTCACAATTACTTTGTTCTTATACACTAATCTTTTGAAATTATACTTTACTCTATGTAAATAAATTTTGAATATTCTATTAACTGGCTTACAGTTGTGGCAAAATTAGATATATCATTTTACAACAAGAGTTTAAGTATTTGTTTGTATTTTGATTATATTTATATTATTCGATGATCATAATGATTTTTAAACCATTTTCTTTCATGCTCAGATTTGTAAACCTGGAAAATTTCTATTTACTTTTAGAAGATATCCATTAATATGTCTCAACAAAAATATATGAGTTTGACCATTGAAAAAACACAAATATTGTTGAGTATAGTATTTACTCAATTATATATTCATTATTTGATGGTCATCATTAATTTTGATCTAGTTTAGTGCAGTTTAATTAGGTAAAGTGAAATTGTAATTCTATTTAATTTAAAATTATTTTTGATAATAATATATAATTTTTAAATCATATAAAAAATAAAAAAAGATAATATTAAAAAGATAATAAAGTGATCACCATTTAGTTTTATATGTTCTCTAATTTATCTTTTTTATCTATGTTATTATTACTCATTAAAAATATGTTAAATACACTAATTACGTAGTTAATTAATAAATTATTTTTTATTTCTCTGATTATTAATTTAAAGAGAGTTGATATAAATAAATTTAATATATATATTTTTAAAAAGTAAATCAAAGAATGATAGTGTTTTAATCATTATAACAAAAAAAAAGATAAACAATTAAGATATTCTTACATAGAGTTTTTATTGAATAATTGATTAGTTTAATGTAGATTAAAATTTTTATTTTATATATATTGTAATTGTATGAAATTTTTTATATAAAGTATATGTATTTATTATGATTAAAACAAAATAATATTTTAAAAATAATTATTTAATAATTTAATAAAAATATATATTACGTACAACGATGTACGTAAAAAATTAGTTAAAATAAATATGGAAAATCTGCAACAGATTTACATTTCCAAATATCTGTAATGCTGTCAGAAATTGACATGCCCTGTTTGTCACTTTAACTGAAGTCGTCAGAAAGCAGCTGCAGGACTTGTATTGTATGATCAATATTTTCCTTCCTGTGACTTAGTTCACAGTGGAGATTTGCAACGACCAAAAGGCATGTAACGCTACTTAAAGCTCAGGTGAGTGAGACTGAGCACATTGTTATCTTCCAATGTTGAGACTGAGCACATTGGTATTTTCCAGTGTATCTTTCACCCTTTATTGGCCACAAAAGACAGCTAATATCAGTGTCATGTGTCAGTTCTTATCAATATGCTACGACATTTACAAGCTGATTTTGAGCATAGCATGTTTGGTTCTTTAGTTCATATGCTGTCACACTGAGAATCAAATTCTTGAGCTCTTAGAACCGGAGACGGCACCAATATTATTTTAATGGTTCAATGTTTAAATTTCTCTGGCTTGTATTGTATATTCAAGATAAGAGAAGAATAAGCTAGTAGAAGGAAATATATGTGTGTCATATTAGATGCAAAAGTAGCACTCACTGCCTTACATAATCAATACAAGACAGGATTGAGCTCAAAAGTCCCCAGCAGAGTGCAAATACTAAAATAACAAAATGGAAATCGTGACAGCGAGAAAAACACAAAGAGTGTACTCATAAGCTCTTATTTCATGTCACCATCTCTCGGCCCTGAACACAAAATCAAAAAGCATTCACGGGTGGTGGAGCCTTGAAGTGTGAACTAGGTGGCTTCTTCATGGGAGATTGAGGAGGCATCATTTTCCATGGCTGTTTGTGATGACCTTCACCTTTCTTCATTGGAGGGTGTGCCGGAAAGTGACCATAAGGTGGTGAAGGCTTGTGTTTTGGTGGCAGAAATCCCGGTCTGGGAGCCAGAGTTGGCGGTTTCTGTTCTGGTTCTGGCTTCTTAAACTTGGGAGGTTGAGCTGGAAAAAAGAATGGTTTGTGTTCTGGTTTAGGTTTCTCTCCTTTGTGACGTTTATGACCTGGAGTTGGTGGCTTGTGCTCTGGGAATGGCTTGTGATGTTCCATTGGAGGCTTGCCAAAGTGAGTCGGTGGTTTGTGGTGCGGGGCAGGTTCGGGACTAATGCTCTCATGGGGAGGTCTTTTGGTGTAGTCAGCTAAGGAAGAACTGGCGAAAGATACCACAGCAATGAACAGCACTAGCAAGTAATTGGGAGCCATTTTTGTTGTTCGAGCTGTGGATGGTCTCGTACTGGAATAATCTATGCCATTTTATAACGTTTTTGCGCCTACATTAGTTGCAAATGTGTCCACATGGGGACAAGGGGGTTTACAAGCTAGCTGGACCTTCTAATTTTTACTTTTCATCCTGGATTTTCTTTTTATATTTATATCTCTTTTTTTTTGTTTGTAATATAATTTTACTAAATTAGTATAATTTAATTTTTGAAATTCGTATGAACCCATGATAAAACTTTTAAACCCAAAAATTCCAAACACTTCTTTGTCTCCCACTTGTTATGATAAAATTGCTTCTTAAATCAAACGAAAATTAATCTCTAATTGAAGATATTATTTGTTTTAAACTAATCAAACCATTAAAATTCTATTGGAAAAAAGATGTTTGTGCAATATTTAGTACCATCTTTCTTGTTCTAACATACCAGGGAAAAAAACTTTCGCCTCAAATTCAGAATAATTTTGTGAAAAATTATGAATTTTGCATTTAAAATTAGTATTATCACTTATAAATTATTTAGTTGTTAAAAATTTGTTTCTTGAAAATTAGCCCATGTTTATTAAAAATACTGGTTCAGCAGCCATCGACTCTAGTTGATTTTGTTTCATACTTAAGTTGTTAAACAAGTCAAAATAGAATTTGCTAATTTTGCGTATTTTCGGCTTTTAAGTTGAAATTTTTATCAGTGATTTCAAGTATGTAAGGTCTAACAAGGTTCTTTCCATGTTTATGTCATTGTCCATTTACGAAAGTTGTTTGATTTTTAACGGTGACTTTATCTTTGGATTTGAGGTGATTTTCAAGATAAGCGGCTATGTTAACAATTGTCAACTTCCACATGGAGTAACTCCATGCTTGATTTTGGGCTTACAGAAATCAGGTATTCATGCAAAATCAAGATAAGCAAATAGATTTTTTTTTTCATTAGTCATTTTATTTGATCCCGCTAAAAATTGAACCCTCTAGTATTCATAGGAATCAAGGTAGGCAAATAGATTTTTCTTGACAAGTCACGCAAATCGAATTCGCAAAAATCAAGTATTAAAGACGAGTCTACTGCTAATGGGGAACAATAGGGTAAAATCATTCATTTACAACAAATTAAAATGCCAAATCACACAATTGACCGTCCATTGATTATTCTGATAAGAAAGGCATTAGTTCGTCCGTAGGTGCGCTCTTCAGCTGACAATACTTCGTACAGTTGCTTATATTGTCACCTGCAAGATTGTTTAGTAAATTGAATAAACCATTTGATTTAGAAATACCTTTTGATTCTCTTTTCTATGATTTAGTTCGAATCAACCCGTGGAAATTGTTGTTGACTCACTCTACTTTTCCATTCTTATCAATGCAGTTTGAGGAACAACTTGTGACTGTATGAGTTGCTTGAGGCTGATGAAGTTTATTGCACTGGGAAAGCTGTGGTAGTATCACTTGTGGGCAGTATCACATACAAGTGGGGACGGTAAATTCTACAATTGGACAATGGTGATACATATACTAAACTTTATATTGGGGAATTGAAGAATTTAATAAATTGCTTAGATTACTTTATATTGGTGAGACCTTAGATTTGTTTGGTGTTACTTCAGAAGGTTTGACATTGTGGTAGCACCAATTTGTCCTTTATATAGCTGGTTCATGATTAGTTTAAGATTAAAGTTCCCAGGTAGTGTGTCCATTTCTCAATTTCCCACCTGGTTAGTTACCGTAATTGTGTTTCTGGACTATATTCATTGCTGCAGTTGACTTTTTGGGATCAACCAGTAATCTGAATGAACTAAAGTGCCAAGGAATTCTGGGAGGTGTCAATTCAGATTAGCGTTTCTCAGGTCTATGTGTTTAGATGCTTAATTTTGGGAGCTTGAAGTTAGTACAGTTAGGATACGTTTTCTTCCCCACCGGCATTTGTGAACTTGCCACAGTTTCTGTGTTGAATTTGAGATCCTTGTGTTATAATAATATATTGGAAATATGACTTGAACACCGCAAAAGTATTGAGTTGAAGACCTAGTTGACGAAATTACCCACTTTGTCAAGATTTTGTCTAAGATAAAAGACCTAGTCTTTTGTTTAGAGGATTAGCTGTTGCTATTTTTGAGTTGTGGTTTATATTTTATAGTATAGTGATTGCTGTATTTTCTATTATTTCGGTTGCAAACTTTCTTTACTTAAACCCAACAGTAGAATAAAAATTCATAGACTATTTTGCATGTGTCTTGTGTTCCTCCATTAATATTCTTTTTCTCTAAAAAAATTACTAGTAGTGGTATCAGAGCCATCTTTTTGAAGGACCTATGATTATTCAAAATAGGCTTCAACCATGAAGAAAAAAAAGAGAGGAGAGTCGTGGGGATTAAGAAAAATAAATGCCCACTTTTCTCTTTTCTTTTCTATAAAGAGAATGTCCTCTTTTATTGCTTTTTTTTTTGTAAGGAGAGTGGTGTGGGAGAAAGTGTTTTATCAACAGGAGAAAAACACTTCAAAAAAAATTAAATACACAAAAGGGTGAGTGTAACACCATGAGTGTAGAATCCTGCAAGTTTGTGAACTGCTGAGTGAAGAAACCTTGTCCTTAAATGAATGATTGTGAAGAGACCTAAGGAAGTCTATAAATTGTCTATAAACTGGAGACCTTCATGTCTATAAACTGTCAATTCAAAAGACCTTTATATCTATAAATTGGAGACCTACAAGTCTATAAACTGAAAATTTTGAATATTCACATGTCTGTAAACAGAAGACCATCAAGTCTTTAAACTGAAATTTTTGAAAGACCTACGCGTCTATAAATTGAGAACCGACAAGTCTTTAAACTGAAATTTTATAAAGACTTACGTATCTATAAACTGAATTCGCTTTGGTGTATTGCAGAAGTGAAGACTAGGTGGTTAACATTGTTCACAAAGACTTTACCCTAGCTTGTTTTGTTAAGGAAGAAATTTGAAACTTTGTAGCATTCAAGCCAAGGAGGAGTATTGGAAATATGACTTGAACACCGCAAAAGTATTGAGTTGAAGACCTAGTTGAAGAAATTACCCACATTGTCAAGATTTTGTCTAAGATAAAAGACCTAGTCTTTTGTTTAGAGGATTAGCTGTTGCTATTTTTGAGTTGTGGTTTCTATTTTATAGTATAGTGGTTGCCGTATTTTCTATTGTTTCGGTTGCAAACTTTCTTTATTTAAACCCAACAGTAGAATAAAAATTCATAGACTATTTTGCATGTGTCTTGTGTTCCTCCATTAATTTTCTTTTTCTCTAAAAAAATTACTAACATAATATATTAACATCTGCCTTTCTTTTTGTTAATTTTTCCACAACTTGGTTGAGTGATTAGTTAACCACAATTTCATTTACTATGACAATCTTAATTTATATGTTTATTTGAATCTGTACTAGTGCCTTGAATTTTGGTCCTAGTCAAACCAATTTCAATTTGATATGCTAAGAAACTGGAGGTGTACTGAATTTTTTGTCAGATAATATGTTTGCTTCATCAAGAAGAATAATGGCGGCAACCAACTTTTGGGCCTATGAAAGCCATGAATTAAGTCAGTTAAACCGACTTGTGAATGCCTACATATATGCAGGCTTAGCTTGCTTATTTAGTTGTTGGCCGTAATGAAAATTTGAGAGCTTTTTTGAGTTGAGAGTATTTTGCGAGTGGTGCTTTTGTTACAGACAGCATAGTGAGAGCCCATTTTGTTCTGTGAGAATTTCTCACCAATAGTTAAAACACTTTTAGGTTTATTTGGGAGCAGGGTTTTGAGTGTTCTCAGTATTTTACTCTCCTTCGTCTGCAGACGTAGCCTTAAATAACGAACCACGTAAAATTTGTGCTCTCAGTAATTTACTTTTCTCGCCACTCATTTTTTTCACTTTTGTCAGCCTGAATAAATATTTTGTTCTGCGGAGAATTTCTCTAACAAACTGGTATAACAGAGCAGCAGTATTTTTTTTTTTACTGTGAGCAGCAACAATATTATTTGGGATCTGTTATGGCGACAATAACATTTGATATTGAGAAATATGACCGCAGTATGAGTTTTGCTACATGGCAAGTGAAATTGCATGCAGTTTTGGTACAGCATGGGTGGCACACAGCTCTATTAGGAAAAGGTAATATGCCCAGTTCGATGGATGGTGATAGAAAGGCTAAGATTGACGAGAAAGCCTTGTCTGCCATTCAGTTATGTTTGTCAAATGAGGTTCTGCGTGAAGTCCTTAATCAGAAGACTGCCAAGGATTTGTGGGACAAATTGGAGTCTTTGTATATTGCAAAGAAGACCACCATATTAATTGCTAAGTACTGTTTGTACAGCCTCCGAATGGAAGAATATCGATAAATTTTCTTCCATTTTGACGGATTTGGCGAACATGGAGATTAAGTATGAAGACGAAGATCTAGCCCTCATCTTGTTATGTTCATTACCTCCTCCGTATAAAAACTTCAGAGAAAGATTCATCTATGGCAATAAAGCTCTAAAGTTGGAGGATGTAAAGTTATCTTTGTATTGTAAGGAGCTTTCCATGGACCGTCTCGACAGTTCACAAAAAGGTCATGTTGTCAGAGGGAGATCAATTACAAAAGGTGCCAGCAGTAGAAATGGTAGATCAAGATCAAAATCGAAGTCTAGATACAGTAATCTGACTTTTAATTATTTTAAGCAGAAAGGGCATATTAAAGCTGACTATTTCAAACTTCAGAATAAAGATATAAGGCCAAAAAGTTGAGAAGCCTGGCAAAGCCTGAACCTTGTAAAATTTGTGTTCTTAGTATTTTCCTTTTCTTACTGGTAAATTTATTTTATTGTCATATTTGTCCCCTCGAATAAATATTTAGTTCCGTAACAGAATCTTATAAACATACAAAAGGGGCACACATGAATCAGTTGAGACGAAACAAGTTACATTAGCTTAGCTCTTAACCAGTTACTTGGCCCCACATTGTCTTGGCGTATACATATGATGCGATGCAATACATAGATGCTCATGCCTAAAAGATTACAACATTACAAAGCTCTTATTACCAAGAGCATTTATTCATAGTCCTTGCACTCTAATACAAGGATGAGGCTTCGTCATGGGTTCTTTCTCTGAACGAGTTTGCTCCATCGCAGGGAGATTTTCCAACATTTATTGCTGAAAGTTTGCGTCCAAAATCAGGTCAGCGTGGCGGCCTGGGAAACCTTGGACCAACTGGCCTTGGCCTCTGAGTATCAAGTGAGGGAGTTTCAGAAATAATTAGTGCTCCAATCAGGAACAACACTAGCAAGTATTTCATTCTCATATTTGCTCTGCTCATGATGATGCTTCAGCCTCAAACCAGAGGCCTCTTTATAGTGAACTAAATGGCCAAATCCTGAACCCACTTGCCATTGCATGAGTATCAATATTTGGATGTTTCTTCTGGTTAGTCCATTTGCGCATGCTGTGAAAATAATATTGTTTGCAACTTGCAAAGCAGAGATAGACTCCAATTCCCAAGTTACTCCCCTTTTTGCACAAAAAGTTGTATTTAGTTCTCAACTTTACAACTAAAAAATTGATTAAAACGATCCAGTGCTACTCAAAAGGATAAACATTGATTCATGTGAATTGTGGTAAGGAGGTCAGGTCCAATTGGCCTTCATTAGTCTTAGATGGCTCCTTGATGTGTATCTTTACAGCGTCCATACGCCATATAGAATCTTTTTCAGTTGCTATGAGTATTCCTCAGACTGTCTGACTTATACTCAAATTAGGAAATTAGTTAGGTAATTGTTAGAACAATTTCTATTGCTTTGTAATCTTACGTCATTCAGGTTTTTGTCAAATCCTGCGATCTGGTTTCTTGAAACTACTTGTTGGAGAGAGAGTGAAAACATACCATATGAGACTGAAAGGGTTTACATTTTTCATTGATAAGTTTTGACTTTATGCACAAAGGTTGAAACTGAAAATGCTAAAAATCTGGAATTCAACTTGATCACAACAAACTAATCTAAAACAAAATTACTTATTCAAACTAAAATTCAAAATTGAGATTGATTTGCTGCAACTGATTTGTTTCAACAGATTTGCTGTAACAGAAAGATGCAATCTTATCACTACAGCAGAAAGTATTCATTAGTTCTCTCATTTCATTATCTGAAAATGACATGCTGATGTGGGCAGCTTCCTACCAGGGTGTTGCTACAAAATTTCAACCGAGTCCAGAAGTTTTATGCAGGCCTAACCATGGCTTTTGGGACTATCTCATTGACTACCTAAAGTACTGCTACTGCAAACGATGATGCAGAGATTGAGAGAGGCACTGCAACCATGTATTCCTGTAGCAAATAGCAACGCAAATCCTCATATATTTTTTCAGGAATAAAGAGCTCAATTTAGCCTTTTTTCACAAATTCTATGAGGGATTGATTTGAATCAAACTGTTCGTAATTCTCTTTTATGAGGAACCAAACCATCTAAAGTTCAAGCTTATTATAGGTTAGGTGAGGTTCAAAATATAGTTTTAATCACATTCCCTAATAGTGTCATCCATCAACAGTACCCTGACCAATTTCTTTTATTTAATCTAAGGACGAAAAAGAGGATCTGGAAAGTTAAAGAAAATTGTTGATTTTCTAACTAGGCTTTTTGATATGGGATGAGGATTAGATGCAGCATGCTACAAAGCCCTACACAGCCTAAACAGATGGTAGTCAGATAAAGGTGCACAGATCAAACAAAATGTGTATGACATTTTCGGCTTCGCAAAAACAACGATTCTTATATTAACATTTTATATGACCTGAAAGACCGAGACTCCTATGAGACATTGAGTTGAGAAGGTTCCTTCCAGATATAATCATATACTCAGAATAGAGAGAACACTAAATTTTTTGAAATCACTTCCAAGTGACAATCTCATGTTCACTTCAGGGGTAGAATTAAAAATGGATCTTGATTCTTGATATCCGCGACAGCCTAAAACATCTCGCATCTACAACAGAGATATGAGTCCATACAAAGTCGACACATAAATCAAGGAAAAAGAATTTTCTTGGCGCACTACCATGGAAGTTCCCCAATCGTGTAAAATCGCATGGCACTATAGTTTAAATATCAAGGCATATAGGGTTTTAAGGATACACAAGAATAATTTTTGGGTGAACATGTACAATAATACTCCTTAACATCCTTCTCAAAAATATAATATTTTATCTCACTTATTATCTCGAATTTTAAATCCACTCTAACATCACTTAGAGCGTATCTGATGCTCTCTCTATTTTTAAAGAGTTAAAATATATTATTTAATTCAAATTTTCTCTACTATTTATCTAAAAATTTAAATCCGTTTTATTTTTTCTGTTAGTTTTGTGCCCTAGTCCAATCGTGTATACATTGTCATTTGGTTTATTTAATAAAAGAGGCATTTTATTTCTATGAAATATTATTCGTTTTATAGAGATAAAACTCCATGAATGGTGTATTCTTCCTTATGCCATCGAGTGTATGATTTGATAGTAAAACCATAAGAACAAAAATGATACTATTCTAAATATCCCTAATCGATCATTATCATGAGAATGATGATGAATTAAGATTAATATGTTGCTAAGTAAGATAATCACGTTTTACTGATTATAGATATGAGATATCAACTTAGAACATATATGCATGTTGGGAAACATGTATTGGACTGACCCGCTATGAAAGCACTTCATGGATTATTGTCACAAAGTAGCTTTCATGCAGTGATGTTTGAGTCTTCTGACTAAAACTCACTATCGACTCCTACATGAGGAATCACATGTTTTGACTTAGTCAAACGTTATCCATAACAGGGTAACTATAAAGGCTATGATTGGATATGTCATGAATCATGTAGAGGAATGGTAGTGAGAGTGATGGATTTGTTGCTATTATGAAGAGTGATATCTCTTGGCCACTTGATGAGTGAGATTGATGGAATGTATGCATGCTCGAATGAATTGATAAAGGGGTTTATCAATGTCATTTGTTATATCAATCTACTTAAGATCAAGAAACATGCTAAGCAATATAAGGTTGACATGTGACCATGCCTTATGCTTAGATGAGATATCGTGAGACAAAATGACTAAATATCAGATTGTGAAAGGTTAACTCGGATCACCAACATCCACTCGATTTTGGGTTCCCATAATGTATTACTAGATACCTCTTATGGACTTTGAGCCAAAAGTTTGGGACAAGACCCATTGCCAATTTCAAGTAGGCCTATTGGGTCACACACAAGAACGAATTGGATTAGTTACAAAGGTTATCTCTTTGTAGTAATTGAATTATTAAGATGATTAATTTGATTAATTAATAATGATTCAAGGTTTTATAATTTATGTGTTAAATAAGATTTAATACATAGTCCTTTAATGTAATGAACTTTTAATATGAATCACCAATTATCATGGTTATAATTATTTATTTATGTGTGACATAATTCGCCCCATGTGAATGATTTATTTTTATGATAATGTATCATATAATTAAAAGTCCAATAATATTAATAAAATCCATGTGATTTTTGGCCTTTCCTAACCTAAATTAGAGGGAGAAAATTCGGCATACAAACCTAAAAAGGGAGGGAGAAATTCGGCTCCTCTTTCCTATTTTTTAGGAGTCATTTTCCTTGTGTGACAAGGATGAATTCAGCACAAGCAGTTACTAATTAGGAGTGCATGACTAATTAGGAGTTTTATTCTTGTTTGACAAGAAAAATAAAAGCTCTAATTTGTATGTGACAAAATTAATTAGGAAGTGTTTATTTTTGTAGGACAAGAAAGGCAAACCCTAGTATGACTAAACAAGAATTCAACACACTCCTATTTAGAATAGGAAGAGGCTGAATCCTTGGAGGGCAAGGAGAGGGAAATTTTGGCCCTATTGTGCACCTATTTAGGTCTCCTCATATGCCTATAAATATGATGCACTCCTT
>CAODLS010667911.1:0-26463 GCA_948243855.1 Flueggea neowawraea | reverse complement strand
AGAAAATGCAATCTTGTGGTTTGATACCTAGGATTAAAACTAATAATTGGAGTAATGTTAAATTTGTACTGAGACTAAACAACCTAGAAAATCTTTTGCATCTGTTAGTAGAGAATCTGAATTGTTAGATTTGATTCATACTGATTTGGGTGATTTAAAATAATTTATGACTAGAGGTGGTACTAAATATTATATTACTTTTATTGATAATTGTTCTAGATATGCCAAAGTGTATTTGCTTAAGCATAAAGATGAAGCATTTGATAAATTCTGTTTTATAGATCAGAAGTTAAAAATCAACTTGAGAGAAAAATTAAAAGAGTTAGATCCGATAGATGTGGTGAATATGTTTTGTATAATGACTTTTGTGAAAAGAAAGGAATAATACATGAGATACTCCTCCTTATTCTCCCCAATAAAATGGTTTAGTTAAACGAAAAAATAGAACTTAAAAAAAATGATGAATGCAATGTTGGTTAGCTCAGCTACACCAGAAAATTTGTAGGAAAAGCTATTATGTTTGCTTGTCATTTACAATACAAAATAACGCATAAGAGAACTGGCAAAGCATCTTATGAATTGTGAAAATGTTATTCTCCTAACCTTAAATATATAAAAGTGTGGGGGTGCTTAGCTAAGGTTATGCTTCCTGATAATAAAAAGCGAAAAAATCGAGTATAAGACTTCTGATTTTTTTTTATTTATTGGATATGTTGAACATAGTGCTACTTATAGATTTCTTGTTTTGAAAAGTGATGTTCTTGTGCATAACACTATTGTTGAGACAAAAAAATGTTGAGGTTTTTTGAACACATTTGCCCACTATCTCAAATTTCTCGTGAGCCTATTCGTGAAAATGATTTTGATTATGCTTCTAAATTTTTGAGGAGAATAAAAGGCAAAATAAAGAATTTTCTTTTGGAAATGAATTTTACACCTATCTTGTTGAAAAAGGTTATTCTTCTTTATCAAAAGAATCTTCATCACATGATGCTCCATTTTGGAAAAGGCTATGGAAACTGAATTGAACTTGCTTTTACAAAATGAAACTTGGGAATTAGTTGATTTACCTCCAGGAGCAAACCAATTGGTTGTAAATAGGTAATTGTAAAGAAAATCAACCCAGATGGTAGCTTTATTTTAAAATGAGACTTGTTGCAAAAGAATTTACTCAAAAACAAAATATTGATTATTTTGATACTTTTGCCCCTATTGCTATAATTTCTTCAATTTGTGTTTACTTACTTTAGCTTCAATTCATAAACTTGTCATTCACCAAATGGATGTTAAAACTGCCTTTTTAAATGGTGATTTAGAAGAAGAGATTTATATAGTTCAACCCGAGGGACATGTTGTTCCAGGTCAAGAGAATGAAGTTTGCAAATTGAAAAATCTTTGTATGGCCTGAAACAAGCTCCTAAAAATTGGCACAAGAAATTTGATTTGGTTTTGATAGAAAATAGTTTTTCATCTGTGAGTGTGGATAAATGTGTTTATACTAAGTTACCCAATAATGATTGTGTTATCATAAGTCTTTATATGGATGACATGCTTATCTTTGGCATATGTCTTGATATAGTACTTGATACTAAAAGGTTTTTAGCTTCAAGATTTGAAATGAAAGACTTGGGTGAAGCTATTGTGATATTGGGTATTAAAATCATAAGGGATGATAATGGTATTTTGTTGTCACAAAATATTTATGTGGAGAAACTTCTTAAGAAGTTTGATTGTTATGATATGGCACCTGTGAGTACCCCTTATGATTCTAATACTCAATTAAACAATATCTTAGTCTGAGTATGCACATATTATTAGGAGTCTGTTGCATTTAATGAATTTTATGAGATCTGATCTAACTTATGTTGTTGGTAGACTGAGCAAGGATACCCAAAATCCGAATGAGGAACATTAGGCTACTTTACTCAGAATATTGAAATATTTGAGGGGTACCATGAATTATGGTATTCTATATAGTGGATTTTCCTTTGTACTTGAATGGTATATTGATGCTAACTGGATTTCAGATTCAGACAATTTCAAATTCACTAGTGGTTACGTATTCACATTAGGTGGGGGTGTTGTGGCTTAAAAATCGACCAATCAATCGATCATTGCTAGATCAACTATGGAGTCTGAATTTATTGCTCTAGAGTTAGTTGTCAATGAAGCTAAGTGGTTGAAAAACATCTTAGCAGATATTCATTTGGGAATTAAGCCTACACCTTCTGTGTCAATGCATTGTGATAGTAAATCAGCAATAGCTATTGCGAAGAACAAAACCTTCAATGGAAAAAGTAGACATATTCGGTTAAGATGTGGTAAAACAATTGCTTAAAGATGGAATTATTTCCTTTGACTATGTGAAGTCAGAAGTGAATTTGCTTAGTTGAAAGATGTATGTAGTGTTTAGATATTGAGAAACATTAAATGGGCTTAGTAAGGTGAAAAATAAGGAGAGCTCTCGTCCATGTGAGCGGGGCTTCGAAGGGAAAATGTGTCGAATTCCCCCGTGTGCACGAGGCCTGACCCGTTTTATACACCATTTTACTTTTTTGATCCAAAAATGAATCTCACATACTGTATTAAATCAAACTTGACAGAAGCCTATCATTAAAAACATGTTTAATGCTTCTCTTGGCTGCCAACATTCATCTTGACATTTTCCCCATCAGAGATATTCAACCCACTTTTATAGCCACTTTCCTCCAGATTTTCCGCCACTATCCAGATTTTTCTCCTCCCTAACGTTACATTTTTTGCCTATAAATACAGGCAGCCATCAAGTTGAACAACACACAATTTTACTCTCCCTCTTTCCTTCTGCTGGGTTTCTTGTTATCATTCTTGTTGATTTTTGTCCCTATATTCTTAGAGACGACTTGTTTTATCCTAGGGAAAATAAATTCCTTTAGGGAGGGTAGTGTTAATAGCACAACTCAGGTGTTCTTGTGGTGATTTCTGTCATTCTTTTACCAACATTATGCAAATGAGCCAAGCCGCCACTCACGAGTGGATTGGCATTTGTCTCGGTAAAATTTTGTTCGTGCCTGATATATGAGTGAGTCGAATTTGAATAATTTTTAAGTTCTATTATTACACAGTATGACATAAATAACTAATAGATTTTCATAAATAACTAATAGATTTAAATATAATAACTTTGATCACCTCGTTTGTGTTCACCCAACGCGATCTGGCCTCTGTGTGGCCGTTTCATACGATCTGAAATGACGGCACAACAAGAAATAACGTTGCGATACGATATGACTATTATGACGCGATCTGGAAGATGCAATGCATTCCTCGTCGTTGTCGTATTTGGTGTCTAACAAGATTGTGAGACCTACATCCACTAAAGTTCAATCCAAAATGCTAAAGGCAGGGGCAATGGCCAAGGTTTCAAAACCTTAGTTTCTGCAACACATCCAGACAACGACCAAGATTGGTTCATATGTAATTATATTTAAGTGCCTAAAATTTTGCTAACACAAGTTCAGTCCCTAAAGTTACAGAATTACACAATTGAACACGAAATCCATCAAATTAGTTTTTAAAACATTGTAAGCGCTTTGTACACATGTTTACTCCAATGTACACCCAAGTACACCTAATAAAATAAAAATTTAAATGTTGTGTACAGTTACATACACATTTGTGTACATTTTGTACACTATTGAAGGCTTGACTGAATAAATTAAAAATGTTATTCAGTAAAAAAAGAATAGATTTTCTTTTTGAAACAAAATAGTGTTTTTAGTGTTCTTCACAATTGTGTATATTTTCTAGTCGTCTGTCCATGGTTATTTACCAATTGTACACCTTCTAAGAAAATTCTTCTCTCCTCTGAATTTTTTTGCAAGAAATCTCAATTTACTGCTAATTTCTAGAAAGTGTTTTTTTTTTTATATTAGTTTCACTTTTGGTGGCATTTTTTTATATATGGTTTCTAGGGGTGGCAAGAATTGAATTTTTAATATCGTATATAAGTGTAATTCTCCATTTTAAGTTTGAAATTTAAAGAGTCAAGCTTAGCTAGTCCAAAAGTAGGCTCAAAGATTTGTGAACAAGTTTAATAATAGATAGGCTCGTGAGTAGAAGCGATAATAGGCTTGTGAACAAAACTAATAGTAGACTTACAAACTTTCTGTGTGTGTATTCACATACACTTTAATTAAACATGTAAAGAATTTGTCTTAATTTAATATATAGTCAATTTCAAAATTTACTTATTAAACAAATTCAACTTGAAATTCAATTATACGAACTATAAATAAGCTTTTGACAAACTTAAATTGAGTTTGAAATAAACCAACTCTAGTGAAAAACTAAACAAGCTTGTATCTAACTCGTCAAGTTTTTAAAGATCTAAATTTGAACATAAAATATTGCTCGAGTTAAACTTGAGTTCGAGACTTTTTAACAAGTCATTATTGAACACGCTAAAACTCGACTTGTCTTGGTTACACTCAATCAAACTAGTTTTCAATTTTTACCAATACTTCGTTGACTCAATGTTGACGTGTTGATTTTGAGTGGATTACCTGTCAAAAATTTAAAAACTAGAGAATGCACTTATTATTAATGGTCTAATGCGAAACTTTTTAACAAGTCATTCTTGAACATACTAAAACTCGGGTTGTCTTGGTCTCAACCTACACTCAATCAAACTAGTTTTCAATATTAACAACACTTTGTTGGCTCAGTTTTAACATGTTGATTTTGAGTGGACCACCTGTCAAAAAGTTAAAAACTAGAAAATACACTTATTATTAATGGTCAAATCATAAAATCAATATACTTATTATATAGTTAAAAACTAGAGAATACACTTATTATATATATATATATATATATATATATATATATATAAAAGGCTAGTCCAAATTTTTTTCAACATATACATAAAAACCTTGGAACTTCTGGAAACATAATCAACCACACAGATTCTTTCTTTGTAGTTCTCTTCTTTATCCGATACACTCCCAGCTTCCGATGTTAGTTAATTAACAGAGCAAAATTAGGTCAACATAGCTTGTCTATGAAATTGATTCCTAAGTGGAACTCACCAAAATCTCGTGATCGAATGGGTCATAAACAAAACAATTTGTAAAATTATTAAACTAGATCAATGCAGTTAGCGTTGTCGTTCACTAATAAGCTTCAAACATAAACAAAAAAATTCTCTTCGATTAAAGAAAGATCATATAGTTGCACATTACAGAAATTGGAAAAAGAAATTAACAAATTAAGACTCAAAAAAATTGAACAGTGAACTGCTCATCAGCTGCAAAAATTCCGATCATTATAGGCAACACTATTACTTAATCCTGTAAACTTTTCTGGCTTTTGACGATACAATGAAAAGGCTCCATGTCTTTTCTCGAAGCAGACAAGTTATTAATAGGCAAAGCCAAGCTGCGTTGATGAACTATTGTTGCTGTATTACTCTTTTGGTAATCAATTTTGTCCTCTTTAGCTACTTCTCTTTGTGTTTGGACTTGAAAGTTGCCGTCGCCGTCTCGGTTCGCCAGTTTTTGTGGCCGTGGATACAAGAAATCTGTCGGGAAGAAAAAATATTGAAGACCAGCCATACCCGGAAAATTAATAAAAACCCTTTTTGTGATTTTATCTGATTTTATTTGTTTGAGCAATGTGTGTTGTTGTTGGTATATTTATAGGAGACATTGAAAGCTTTGGCTTCAAGTTATTGTTGTTCTAATTCTTGTGGGAATTGGATTTAATTATTGGATTTGACTATTATTCGACAATTTTTGTGTCGACTTGAGAGAAAAGGAAATAAATTAAAGAAGGTTCTTTCTTGGGTAGAAAGGGTCAAGCCCACAGAAGCTTCTTATGTATTTTGTGAAAAAAGGATGCATCAAAAGTAATGAAACGCAACTCCCAAGAATCAGCATTGTTCGTGAAATTCATTGAGGATAAAACTGTGGCTCATACACAGTTTTATGGCTTCACAAATCTGGTGGGTGGTGGCAATAGCTAGTTTCTTGCAATGCCGACTTAACAAATTAAAGATGTAATCTAGGGCGAACCATAATTGTAGGATTTGTTTATGTTGTTGCATCAATACTAATAACAATAAATGAAAGAACACAAACAATCGGGAATTCGAATGATGCCTCGAAGCCTGCAAACACAAAATACGACGAGGTCAAATTTCTCCTCGGGGGAATCTCCGATGCTCAATTCGCATAATATTGATACAAGTAGTGAGTAAAACATACATTGGCAAGTTATCCACCATGTCTAGTGACTATTAATAAGAATATTGTAATATCTTGTAACATTTCTCATTGATGACGGTTTGTAACCTCTTACATTACAACTCAGAATTGAATATATTTAAGAGAATTTTTTAGCCATGTCTCATCAGTTTTAGAAGTGAAGTATATTGCAAAGATAAAAGGTATAATTACACAAAAATATAACTAAAAAAGGCCAAAATACACAAATAAAACAACAGTTAAAAACCATTTCAAAAATGGTAACATGCTGAATTTTTTTGTTTACAAATGCCTCAATTTGACTACTTTTTTATAGCGCATCAGAAAGTTGACCGCGCTTTAAACTCGCAACATAAAGTTTGACGGCGCTTCAACCATATGCCAGAAAGTTAACCACGTGCGACGAGTACAAAATAGACACAAAATAAGTACAACGCCAATAAATTCTTTCTAAATATATACAAAATGAGTACAAGTCAAGAAAATTCAAAAACAATTTCAATACTTTTTGTTATTTGGTAGAGATGTGCATTATTTAGTTAAATCCAAAATACTGAACTGAACTGAAGTTTTTTGCAGTTCAGTTAGGTTTTTCCAACTTTTTGATTCGGCTAGGCTTTAATTTTTAAAAAAATTCAGTTTTCTGTTTCAATTTCTAGAAACAAAGAAAAAATGGACCGAATTTTTTCTTGTTATATATATATTCATCTAACTTAACCCTAAACTCCTAAATTTTTCTCTTCATAAATACATACTTGCAACTGTCAACACCTTCTCCTTTTCTCATCTCTTTGTAATATCTCGCTCGTTCCAACTAGAATTCTCTGTAGCATTCCGATCAAATCCGATCGATCTTTGGATGTTCAAGATGATAATTGGGTGTTTGATGATGTTTTTTAGTGTGTAAGTCTTTAAATGTCTATGGAATTCATTTGGATTGAATAGAAGAAAGGAAGAAATGATGTTGGTGAAAATAAGCCATGAAACGCGCGTGTGATGGCTGAAACGCACGTTTCTTTGGTCAACTCTACTACGTCTTGTTTGGCATGTTGTAGTTCACAAAGAAAAGTTTTAGTCTGGTACGACACAAGAGTCTCAGGGGAAGACACACAATTCTCAGAAAAGCGCATCTCAAAGGAGACACGCGTGTCTCGTCCTCTGCAGAATTGTTTTAAAAGCCCCAAACCCGATTCCTTTCGGCCTCTCTTCCTTTTTTTCACTCAAATCAGCTCCAAACTCGTTCCAATCTCTCCTCCATTTCTCCTATTTGATTCCTTATCATCTCTTAAGGTAAGAACACATTTCTAATCTCTCCATTTCATCATTTTCATGTTTGAATTTTAGATTTGGGTTTTTGGATGATTTTGAAGGTTAGGTTCGTATTTTCTTGATTCTATCCAAAATGGGAGTTGTAGGATGTTATATTATGATGAATTAAGGTTATAGGAACCTAGAGTAGGCTCGATTTTGAAGGATTTATTGAGTTTTTGTGTTGGTTAGGGTTTTGGCAGAGTTTGTGAGATGTTGTGATGATTTTGAGTTATTTTGGTAAGGTTGTTGATTTATTAATGTTTAGGGACGTGATTTGAGTCGAAATGGGTGGATTAGAATATTGGGTTTTGATCGATTCGAGATTTGGGACGTTTTGGTGTAGTTTTCTGTCGAAAGGACTGAAAGTGTAATTTTACATAATTCTGAATCATTTTAGGATCAAATATGATATTTAGCATGTTGGGGAATAATTTGTAATTTTTGAGAGTTAGAGGACTAATTTGAGAATTCTGACTACTTAGAGGACTATTTGATAATTTGAGAATACTTTGAGGATTGATTTGTAAATTCTAAAAAGTTTAGAGACTAAAACGTAATTTTACATGAGTCAGGGACTAAATTGTAATTTTATGTAGATTTCGATTTTTGAGACGAAAGTGATAGATTTTCATTTGCATTAGGATTTTCATTCGTCGTGGGTTGGGATGAACATATGCATTGCATGCATACTCTGTAATGTCATAGTTACCATGTCTGATGTTTGTACAATGAATTTTGTATTTAGTTCGGTTGGACTTCCAAGGTGATCAGTCATTCACCGATGGACCGTGCTCGAGATTATTTGATCGGCGTCCAGGTGAGTGTGGCAACACCTTCAAACACATAGGTTGTGTCCTCTGAACTCTGTATATGTTTTTGATGTGTTAATCTCAGTATGAAATTTGGAATAATTAAAGGATAAAAAATCCTAAAAATTGGATCTATGTGAAAACCTTTGTTGTGGAGACCTTAATGGTTTTTGAAATAAATATTATGCTTTAATATTTATTATAATTTCAAAAATAACCATTGTTATGGATTTCAAGGTTTACTTTGTAGAAAATGTTCTTTTTAGATTCAAGAATATTTTCTAAAATAAATTTTTGGTTCTAAAACAAGTGAAGTTTATGTACTAAGTATTTGTTTTGGAATCAAATGTATTTATGTAATAAATACTTTGTCGGGACATTTGGAATAATTTAGTGAATAAATTATTTGTTCAATATGCTACCTATTTGAATATTTTGAATATATATTTAAAATGTTTCAGCAAACAATTTGATTTGGGACACCCCGCTACGGAGTAGTATAGTTTTGATAAACAGATGTTGTATCATTTGCATAAGTGACTATACATTGTGCCTGATGGGCCTATACTTGCCTTAGTGATTATATCATGGTACCTAAGTGGCTAATCTTCGCCTAAGTGGCTATTAACAAGTTTGATTGACTCGACGCATATGATCTCTGGTCCCGTTAAAATAATTTAGAAATTCTCTCTGGAAAATCTTTCTGTATTTCCCTCTGAAAATAGTTTGGTAATCACTTCTGAAAAATATTTTGGTATTTCTTTATGAAATACTTTGGTTTTCCTATTTGAAGATATTCTAGAAAATAAACATGGATTTCAGAAATATTTTGAAAAGGAAATATTTTGAATATTTTGGATTTGAGAAATTAAACATTTTATTTAATTTCTTTATTTAGTCAGTTTGGGTGACTAATTGTTGTCTGCCTTGTTTGCAAAGGATTTGAAAATAATTATAGAAAATATTATTAATAGATAGGGTGTGTATACATATAAACACTTATATCTACATGTGATATTTTTGAACTGTTTTCAAAACCCTTTTGAAGAGCCTGAGCCGCTTTGATGTGTTATCCACTTGCTAGGGATTCTTACCCCTTTTATTTTTCTTGTTTTTGTTTTAATTCACTTTTCAAGTGATTTTGATAGCGATCGTTTGATTCTTTCGCGCTCAGTGAGTGCCATATTGTCCGGACTGAGTTTTTGTTATGTTAGTTGTTTCACACCGAGTAGTAGGTTATAACTTGTATTTGATAAACAATGTTTAAGGTTTTACTTAAATTACTTATCGCATTTTGGCATTATACTTATGTAATAATATTAGGGATATTATTTTTCTAAAACTTATCTAATATAACTAATAAATCGGTTAATAACATGAATTTGGGTAGATGTTTATGCTCTCCAAGACTTGTGCGAGATGGGTCGGGCTTCCATAGACGGTTTACCTCGTACCTCTCGGTCATGGTTCGAAAACGGGTCGTGAAACTTTCTTTCATTTTTTCCCTTTAACAACTCTCCTGCACTTGGTTCATTTTTTATTTTCTATCTCATTTTCTTTTCTTCTCCCACCAACTCTTCTTGTTTATGTCCTCTATTCTCCTCCACTGTCACGCACTCACCTTTTTTTTTTTTGCATTCTTGAGTTACGTAGACAGTTAATGTGGCTAATCTTGCTTGGACCTAAACATGGCCAAATCGAACCAAAATTGATGAACCGAACTGTTCAAACCCGTTGAAAACCAAAATTGGACCGGAACCGTGAACTGCATAGTAAAAACTGGCAGTTCACGAGCTGATTCTAGTTTTGAGATTCCCAAAACCGTTGAACCGTCAGTTCCGAACTTTTTTGAACCGTCCACCAGCGGTTCAACCCTCAAAAATCAACGGTTTTAACCAAAACCAGCGGTTAATGTATTATCCTGAATTTTTTAGAAATTTATTTTGGAAATTTTCCCATTTAATTTGAAAAATAATATTTAATATCTTGATTTTTGATGAATTTTTGGTAATTTTTTTAATTAATTATGAAAATAATTTTTAATGTTTGAAAATTAAATTTTTGTGTTTTAAATATTAATTGGGTGATTAATAATTTTTTTGGAAGTAATTAAGTTGTTAATTAAGTGGGAATTTGTGAAAATAGAAGAAGAAAATCAGAAGGAAAAAAGAAGAAGAAGAAGAAGAAACGAACTACAGGTCGTTACTGTGATAGAGCAAACTACAAGTCGTTTGCTACAGTGGGTTATGTCCTCCATGCATCATTTTTGTCGTTTATGGGTCTGCTGCTGCGAATAAAAAGGGATGGAAACGACACCGTTTTGTTCGTTGTCGTCTGCCGAGGAAGGCGGTCGTCCGATGTTGCTGAGCAGAATAACATGAAGCGACGTCGTTTCATTACCTTTCAAATGATTTCTCCATCCGCCCAACTGCAGGTCTCTCTCTTCTTTGTTTAAAACAAACTCGACAGTACCTCTCTCAACTCCATTACATTTTCACGCATCTCTCTCTCGAATTTCTCTCTCAATCAGTCCACCCTCATCCTCTTTGCTTCCTCTTCGGTTTGGATAACTATCCAAGGTACTTCTCTCTCTCTCTCTCTCTCTCTTACTTTATTTCATGAAGAACAAAATGGGTTTGTTTGGACTGTTGCTTCGGTTTTGAGATCTTTTTAAGATGGATTTGAGTAGTTTTTCGTTGGATTTATCTAGGAGAAACTTGGAAGAACATGAATCTAACTTGCAAATGGATGTTTGGATGATTATTTCTTTATGGGCATTTTGGTCCGAAATTTCCAAGGACGTTTTTCGATGTTTGGCTCCTTTTCTTGAATGAACCGAGGGTAGATTTGAGTTCCTTGAATGATTTTGAGTTGATTGGTATGGTTGAAAACATTGGGCAACGTGTAGTTCGGAATTAGGGACCATTTGGTGTAGTTGGTGACAAAAAGGACCAAAACTGATATCGTCCATAATTTTGGAATTTCATTTAGGGACTGAACTGGATATTTTACATGGTTGGGTTAGAATTGTAATTTTAGAAAATAGAAGCCCATTTTTGTAATTTTAAGAAAGTATGGCCTAAAATTGTAATTTTAGCAAAATTGAGGATTTAAAAATAAATTTTAAATACTTTGAGGACAAAATAATAAATCCTTAATATTTTAGGGACTGTACCACATTTCGAATTGTTTCTAATATATATCAGAAAAATGTTTTGTTTCTCCGAAATGAAAATTCTACGGAATTTGTACTTCTATGAAATAAAGGTTATTTATTTTGTTGCCTTTGATTTATGAAGTCAGTTTTGTATGATTTTGACAGTGGTGTAATCACTACCATGTATTTGATTATGGATTTATATTTTCTGTAAATATACGATTTAATTATGATGACTTAGGACAACTCAATTATAAGGGTTAATAGTGACCTTTGGTACCCATGATATGAGAACTCCCAGGTATTAGAAATATTGGTAGCCATGTGTCTCGGCCCGACACATGATATGATATTGATTAGTGGCGAAGTCCACGTTTATGACCAGTGGTGAGAAACCACATATGATCTCGTGGCAGAATCCACGTTGATCTTGATAAGTAGTTCCATGTTAGATTGATTTTGAAAGGATAAGATTTAAACCAAATATTTTGATATTTGTGTTATATGATTTAAAACCAAATATTTCGATATTTGTGTTATATGATTTGAAACCGAAAGTTTTGATATTGAGTATCTGATTTGAAAACAAATATGTAGATATTTGTGCTTTATGATTTATATGATTTGAAACCGAAAGTCTTGATATTGAGTATCTGATTTGAAAACAAATATTTTGATCTTGACGCTTCATGATTTGAAAAGAAATATCTTGATAAATTACGATTACGACCTTTCAAAGAATATTTGTAAATTTGCGTTCTTGATTTGAAATTAATGATCTTGTACAATTACTGTTTGTTGTTTGCCATGGTTGCGCACGATTTAGAAATGAATTTCGAAACTACTACTTTGTACTTGGCGTGTATGCGTATATACACTTATATCTGCATGTCATATTTTCAAACGGTTTTCAAAACGATTTGCTTGAAGCTCGGTGCTGCTATGAAGTGTCGTTTCTTCACTAAGGTTCTTACCCCTTTCATTCATTTATTCAAAACCCTATATATATAAAATTTACGTTTTAAACAAGTTTTGATTGCTACTTATTAAACTTTACAAATGGTTTTGAATAAGGTTAGAAATAAGTTTTGTTCTGTGAGGCTTGTGTGAGACGAGTCGGGCTTCCACAGACGGTTCGCCTCATACGCCGGTCATAGGCCCACAATGGATCGTGACAATTAACCTCTTAAACCAGCTATTTTAACCAAAATCAAAGATTCAATCTTTTTAAACCAGCGGTTTTAACAATATTTTCTTTAAAAAAATTTGTTTTGAACCGGACCAAATTGGAACCAGAATCGCTAACTGAATAGGCCAAACCGTTGAGCAAACCGGCCAAAACCAAAACCAGACCGAAACTATAACCAAACCGCCCATTCTGGACGGTTTGGTTCTGATCCAGTGGATTCGGGAATTGGAATCACCGGTTCGTGAACCATGACCACCTCTACTTCGACCCATTAATGCTAATTAGAGAGCACTTATTCATGCCTTTTTGGTTGAGGAATCATTTGTAGTCATGTTGCAATTGGTGATAACGTTTTGTTTTAAACTAACAATAACATCTTTTTTGTCTTTTTTTTTGTATTGTTGAAAAGTTGGGGCTAACAGAAATAATGGTGTATCATGACATCCCAACTAGGTTGACACCCATTAGTACCTGCATCACCTTCTCGAGTGCCCAAATAATATTAATAGAAAATAAAATCATTATAAATATAGTCCAAACCAAGGATTACATGAAACAGTATGTCTCCCTGGAGGAGAAATACTCACAAACGAGGTGATTACAAAAATCAGGAAATGAATTCCACTAGTGAAAACCCGAGCTGTGTGCACCAAAATTGGCAAGTTTGTTAGCAACCCTATTGCCTTCCTTATAAACATGAGAGATCACCAGAGTCATACTATTGAGTCGGCTAAGACACTCTTTTTTGTATTTTTTCAATTAAATTCATCAAATTAATTTCAATAATGATTAAACTTGGTAAAAAAAATGGAGGAGATGAGATATGTTTGTGACGTGAAACTTAGGGTTTGATAAGAGATGGGAGATTTTGGTTCGGTTCAGTTCAGTTAAAAACGAAAAACCTAATTTAAAAATAGGTTTGGTTCTATTCAGTTTCACCTCTTGTTTTGTTCAATGTCTTTAAAATTATGCGGTTTGGTTTGGTTAAAATTGAATGCACAACCCTATTATTTAGTAAAATTACGGGTATAAAATAGATACAAAATGAGAACAACAACAACAAATGCTTACAAAATGTGTACAAAATAATTACTAGCCAAAATAAATTATATTTTTTTTTGTTATTTGGACTCAAAATTAGTTTAGAATGTATAAAAAACATGTGCAACCCTAGCTATTATAGAGATGTCAATCTAAAAGGGGGATGAATTGGACTTCTAACTTTTAAAACTTGTTTAAAAATATTTTTACAATATCAAAATATTCAAAATAAGAAAAAGCAAAGCAAGAATAATTTATCAAATTCACACAAACAATAAATATAAAGAGAGAAGGGATAGAGAAATCAAATTCAAGATGTGCAATAGTTGGGCCCTTTTAGCCTACGTCCACTCCTCAAGTTTCCTCTTGAGATTTTGAATCCACTATATTTCTTGCTTCAAAGGGTGCAAGATTAAACATCTAAAAACTTTTGCTTCAAATGGTGCAAGATTAAACCTCTACCAATACAATCCTTGTTTTCTAGACAAACAAAAAAACTATTCCTCTCTCAAATACAAAGTTAAGATTGACAATGAAGAACGAAATCAATAATGAACACTCTCAAGAAATAATAAATTTGCAAGTGAAAGTCACTCTTGAGAGGTATGTGGATGATTTGAAAATATGAGTAAGAGAAAGCTTGATGTTGTTGTAAGATGATTGCAAGTGGTTAACAACACTTTTTCTGATGTGTCTTGGATGTATTTATGACTTTCCAAGTCGATATGTTCGTTGGGGGATTGATTGTAGCCGTTGTAAGATAGAGCAACCATACATTTAATGTTCTGACATAGCCTTTAACTCGAGTTAGATATTGGTGTTACTCGAGCTATCCATTTGAAGAAAACAACCCCTGAAATATGTAACTCAAGTAAGAATTATGGTTTACTCGAGTTATCCAATTTTCTAACAGTTGGAGCCTCAACATTTGAACATCTCGTGTCAGTATTTTTGCCTTCAATGGTTTACTCTATTTAGACAATTGATTAACTCGAGTTATATGACCCTTGGAAAACTCGAGTTAAAAATTTGTGTTACTCGAGTTATATGACCCCTATACAACTCGCGTTAGATAGTTGTGTTACTAGACACTTTGGTTCTTCTGAGCAGCTTGTTTAGTCGAGTTATGCTTGACATGCTTGAAAGTTTAAGTATCAAACCCAATTTTGTTCATCATCAAAATATAAAGGAATATAAATGTTAACCACCATTGGTTCAAAAGAGATGTTATTTAGAGTGAGACAAGGAGTGGATGGCCCCCTTATGCTGAAGGCCTACGCCTTCCTCATAAGGTGTGGGGTCCACTTGTTAGGCAGGTGATTGACTTTATTTTATTTTTTTAAAATGCTTCAACGGTCAAAAAGACCGTTGAAGCATTTTTTATTTTTGAACGTTAAAAGCCGTTTGGCTTTTTTTCCCTATTTTCATCTATATACCCAATTCCACTTCAAAATATTTTTTACACACAATTCCAATTACATTTTTCTCTCTTCTCCTATCAAACACACATAATCACAATTACATTTGTCCATCTTATCTTGTCAAATGGATCCAAATCATGATCAAAATTTTCCCAACACCCTAATCCAAATGATACCTCAAATTCTCAAAACCATTCATATGGTTTTTTTTTTAAAAAAAAATTAACTAGCCATTAACTTTATTTATTTCTTAATTTTTGAATCATATGATCAATGCATTTCAGATTGTTCGCTTAATGTATTTTAATGTTTTCAGACATTGAAAGTGGTTATGTTTTCACCTACGAATTTATTTTTCGTATTTGTTCAATCGACACTAAATTACAAAAAATATTATTTTCAAAAAATTTGTATAAATAATTTATCCGAAATAATTAAAAATATAATTTAAAATTATAATTTAATTTACATAAAAGTATAAATAATATGTTTAATATATATGTTTATTGTGAATTGTATATTATAAATAAATTAAATTAGGAGAGAAGTAAGTTTGGATCCCATGTTTGAGTATAAAAGAAGAGAATAATTGTTGGGTGGAAGCGTTTAATGAAGATAAAGTTTAATGAGATTCTGATAGGACATGACGATCATACCTAAAATGAGTATAACCATTGGAGATGCCCTTAGGATCTTGGTCACAATACAAGTACAAAATGATTACAAAATAAGTACAAAACATATACAAAAATAATTTTTAGATTAATTTAGTGAAATTATTTGAATACATTATTCTTTTTTTTTTTTTTTTTTAAAGTTTACATAGGGTTACATATGAGAACAAAATGTGTACACAATAATTTGTTAACTGATTTAACAGATTTAATTTGGTTTCATTCAACTTCATTATTTAAAAATTGTCTTTTTAAATAATCACATAGAAATTATTAATTTAGGAACTGATGTTGTAATTTTACAAACTTTATGGGTTGCAAAGCATAATTTTATAAAAAAGTTCAAATATTCTCCATGGGGCTATAGATAGGTTCCAGCCACCCCTGCAACAGCCCCAACCACCAAGGACTGTCACTACCACCTACTCATAACGATCGTCGTTGTGTCCTTACTATCAAATGCAGTGTTGACCTTCGATTCCTGAATTTGCAAGATGAGATACAGAGAGATATAGAGATATTCGAAAATTTTGAGTCCCTCCATTGCGACCACCGCCACTGGAGCCTTTATTTTTGGTAGCAGGCAAGCGCACCTATCAGATTATAATATGTGGACCTAAGTACAAGCATCGTATCCCACAGAGACTATGATTACTAGTACTTACCGTTTCTCTATTACCTAACCTCCAATTCAAATGGCTTTGAATCAAACATAAAAGGAATTACCGAAAATCAAACACAAAGCATAGTAATAGAAAAAGATTAAGAACCAAGCAGTCAATATAAATGTAGCATTCAAATGTTAAATACCCCTAGGACATTCTAAGCAAAACCCGACCTCATCACTTGCTCACTCATTTTTTCATTGGATCGTAGGAGTTCCTAATGTATGTTAACCGCTCTCTCGAGTCGATTAACCTCTAAAGTTAAGTTGATTAACCGAAATTTATTCCTAATTAAAATCCCCCATGGTGTATTAACATTGATTTATGAACTCTCATATTAAGTTTGACCTTAATACAAAAGATTCACGTCGACCTATCTCTAAGTTGGCGTGCAACTCCTCCCACCTATGAGCGATTCTAAACATGCAATAAATCTCTCGATTACCATGCATGAAATCAATGTCGAACCAAAACGCCAACAAAATCAATCCAACAACATAATATATCATAGATGAGTCACAAATCACAAAAAAAATGAACAAAGCAACAAGACCCATTCATAAATTTGTCCTAAGGTTCATCACATCTAGATGCATATTGAGTTTAGCTCATAATTACATATAATACAATAGCAAGAATGAATGAAAACCAAGAGAGAAAGAGAGTACCCATTGAGAATCCTTCAATCTTCAAGAAATCCACTCAATCTCGGTGTAAATCAACTCTAGAGGCATTCTCCACTTGAAACCTAGCTCTCCTCCCTTCTCTGGCTCTGTTTTGGTATGTGAATGATGGTATCCTCAATCTGAATCCTAAAACACGTTTAAATAGGTCGAAATGAGGCGGTCGGGTAAGACACAAGCAAAGACACGTCCGTGTCTTTTACTTCCAAGACGTGTCTTGCTTAAACTTTGTCATTTCAACCATTTGACACTTGTTTTTACAAATCTGGTCACACACGGACACAAAGTAAATTACATGGTTGTGTCTTGCCTCTATTGCCTCAAACTTCGTCATTTAATCTCTGTTTTGGCATGCTTTTGTTTAATTTCCCTCGAGACACCATTACTTGACCTAAAAAGGGAAATATAAATGATTAAAGTACCAGAACTCACCAATAACACTCGAATAATAACCAAAAGCAATAAGAAATCAATGGTACACACATGTACAAAAGAACATTTATCAATTCTCTCTTGTCTTGTCGCAAACAACTTGTCGTTGCCATCTTCTCTCTCACATCATCTTTGTTCACCGCATCTCCATCGTTATTGTCTATTTTAGCTACCAGTAGCTTGAGTAGCAGTGTCGACTTCATTTCGATGACAAAGTCGAGTTTTGATAGACATTTAGCATGTTGAAGTGGATCGTGTATGTGTAGACGAGAGAGAGAGAGAGTATGAGTCAAATGGAGAGGAAAATAGATATATATGGTGTAATACCCCGTCCATTTTGACCTAGATTCTATAGTGTTTAGTCAGTCCTGATTTATTCCGTTCAATTTTGATCATGTCATTTGAGTTTGAGGATGTTGAAGATGTAAATCTGTTAAAATTTTTTGTGTTTAGTTGATCTCGGTTTGATCTTGAACGATCAGAGGTGTTGATTAGATGTTGAAAGCATTGGATAATTCTATGTTGTTGAGTTTATCTGGTTACTTGAGTAAGTCTAGAGTTACTCAAGTGAACGTGGGTGAATGTGTTGTTTTGAACCCCTTTGGATGCAAGTTACTTGAGTAAAATTTCATGTTACTTGAGTAATTGAAGGTTGGATCACTCAAGTAAAGGTTGGTCTTACTCAAGTAAGCTCATGCTTCAATGTTGGTCTGAAAGTGAGACTTACTTTAGTAACTTTTAAAGTTACTAGAGTGAGCGAGTTCAAAATTTTTCCTGGATTAAGACTTACTCGAGTAAATTTTTGAGTTACTCGAGTAAGTGCTGAGAAATTGTTGTTTTTGGTTGAAACGCACCGTTTTGGAGGGAAGGGTCTATATATGCCCCATACCCGACCCCTTTCGGCTCTCACTCATCTCACTCCAATCCGCTCCAAATTCGTCCATTTCACTTTCCCATTGTTCCTCAATCATTCCACAACATCTTTGGAGGTAAGACTACATCTCTAATCTCTTCATTTCATCCATTTCATGCTTCAAATTTGGATTTTGGTTTTAGGCCGAATTTGAAATGGGTTTCGGATTTTGAGTGATTCTGTTAAAATGGATGTTGTAGATTATTACATTATGATTATTTGAGGTTAGATGACCATGAATATAACTTGGAATCATAAGATTTGATGTTGTTTTGAATGAGCTAGGGTTAAGTTCGGATTTTGTCAAATTTTGAGAGATTTTGAGTTGCTTTTGAGAACTAACTATGTATTTGAGTTCAGGAGATCGATTAGAGTCAATGTGTATGATTGGAATCGATTTTCATCGGTTGAATCAAAAGTTGGACTATTTGGATAATTTTTCAATTAAAGACCAAACATGATATTTGGTATTTTAGGGATCTAAATGTAATTTGGAGAATATTTTGGAGTAATTTGAATATTCTGAAATATTGAGGACTGATTTGTAAATTTTTAAGTCTCGGGGATTAAACCATAATTTTACATTAGTCGAGGACCAAACTGTAATTTTATGTAGATTTTGAATTTTGGATTTAGAATGATGGATTATCATTCGGATTAGATTTCCGTCGACTTTGACAGTCTGCATTTGCATATCATGCATATAGTATTGCCATAGTACTGCATTCCGATTTGTTTCTAATATATATCTGTTTGATATATATATTGTTCATCATCGTATCCTGGTTAACGAGGTTAGCCAGTGGTACATATTTGGGCCATTCAGCTTGAATTTTCAGGTGAGTGAAATGACAGCTTCAAACACATATGTTGCCTCTTCTAAGTTATATGTTTTTGTTGTGCTACGACTGTAACATGTAATCTGGAATAACTTACGGATTGAAAATCCTAAATTTTGGTCTATGTGAGGACTTGTTTGATTGAATTTGTTTTCTGAAATTTTGAGAAATTTTGGTAAATGATGAAATTTATTTTGGAAAGTTATTTGAACTTTGAAGCATTGATAATACTTTGATTTTTAGAATTTTGATGGTTTAAAATGAATATCGTGTTTTGATATTTATTATGGTTTTGCTAAAAACCACTCTATTTGGATTTTGTGATTTTGTTTGAAATAAACGTTTTGCTAATGAGTATTTGATTTCTAAGAAGGAAAAATTTTTTGTTTTGTTTTTCGAAATGAAGATTTTGCGGAATCTACACTTCTATGAAATAAATGTTATTTATTTCATTTGTTATTGATTTGTGAAATATGTTATTGCATGATTTGACGGTGGTGTTATCACTAATATGAATTTGTATTTGCGAATACATTTTGGTAAAATTATGATTTAATTATGATGACTTGAGACAACTCAATTACGGGGGTAAATTGTGACCTTTGGTACCAATGAATTGAGAACTCCTAGCTACTAGGGATGTTGGTAACCATGTGTCTCGGCCCGACATATGATTTGATATTGATTAGTGGCGGAGTCCTCGTATTTTGACCAGTGGTGGAGACCACATATGATCTCGTGGTGGAGTCCACGTTTGACTTTTATAGTAGTCCCATGTTAGATTGGTTTTGATTTGATATGAGATTTGAAAGCAAGTATTTCAATATTTGTGTTATGAGATTTGAAACCAAATATTTTGATATTTACAATATATGATTTGAAGACATAAGTGATGATGATTTGAGTTATTTAATTTGCAACCAATCACTTTGTAAATTGTGGCTTATGATTTATGAATAAATATTTGAAGGTTTGGGTTTTACGTTTTGCAAATTAGTACTTTGCATTACTTCTCGTTTGTTGTTTGTCTTGGTTGCGAACTATTTGGAAATGAATTTCGAAACTATTATTATGTATTCAGCGTATATATATGCATGTGATATTTTCAAACTGTTTTCAAAATGATTTTTTGTGAGGTCTGGTACCGCTCTGGAGTGTCGTTTTCTCACTAGAGTTCTTACCCCGTTCTTTCTATCTATTTTTCTGTACTCTTACTTGCAGGTGATTTGGGTTGATTGCGATTCTTCAACATTCAACACTTGGTGAGACATTCTGCAGTTGCATTCAGCGCCCCTTTGTTCGGGCTCAGTTGTTTTGTTTTGTTAGTAGCTTCACATCGGTATACTTGTGGATATATAATTTGTATATTTATTTTATATTTAAAATGATTTATTATTTATCAAATATTTTATTATTATGAAAACTTACGTTTTAAACAAGTATGAATTTCTACTTATTAAACTTTACAAATTGTTTTAATATGGTTAGAAATAAATTCGTTAAGTTTTGTCCTTTGAGACTTGTGCGAGATGGGTCAGGCTTCCACAGACGGTTCACCTCGTACGCCGGTCATGAGCCCGCAACGGGTCGTGACATATGGTGTGCGATATATATTTAATTCATTTTTGAAATTATAATTTCACCTGTTGCATTGTAGATATTATATCACATGTTGTTTTATTTCTGGTATTTAAATGCCAAAAAGCTATACTGTATAATTTACTCAAAATAAAAATATAATTATTATATTTTTTTATTGAATATTAGCAAATATCGTTGGACACTTGAGACTAGGGGTTAGCAAATATCATTATACACTTGAGACTACGAGTAGCAAATTTTCTTTTTTTTTTGTTGGTCAATGGGGTAGCAAATAATAATACACGATTATTCATGGTGAAAAAAAAAACCCATGCACAATTATAACAAGAGACGATTGGCATAAATTTGATTTTTTTAATAATATAAAATATATAGATGATATAATATAATTACAATGAGAATATGAATTTTTGAGGTGGCACTTGAATGAATAACTTGTGTTTAAAATTGGTCATATAAATTATACACTTAAGGATCTCGCTGGGTGACAACAACACTGCTTATTTTCATGCGTGTGCACCGATAAAGCTAGGTATGCGTCAGATCCTTTCCTTAATGTTGTCTAAAAAATGAAAAACTAAGAGGTGCATGAATTGGATTTATAAAAAAATTTGAAATTTTTTTCTATAATGTTTGCAAAATAAACAGTAATCAATAAATGTAAATAATACAACCAAGAAATAAGTTAGCAATGAATGCAAAGGACTTTAAAGGAATAAAAGTCGTCGATTTATAGTGGCTAGTCCTCTTTGATTTATGTTCACTCCTCAAGATTCGCTCGAGAATTTGAATTCACTAGTGTCCTTACTTGCCAGGCGGAGGTAAGCCCTTATACAATACATCTTTCCTTACTTGTCGGGCGGAGATAAGCCCTTCTACAATACATCTTATTTTTTCAGGATCACAAAAAATTTTTACACCACTAGTGTTTCACAGGATCAACTAGCAAATTTTTACAACTTCTAACTTTTTCGAGATCAGTGAAAGAACCTTACAACCCACTAATTTTTTTTGGGTTTAACTAGCAAACCTAAATCGCTTTTAATTTTTATGGGCTAAATTAGATAACTTAAGCAACACTCATACAAGTATTCTGAGTTATACAAGTATTCTGAGTTACAACTCAGTACAATGATTCACCCACCACCTTTAATGTGTTTTAAAGTAATAAGAAAAATGGTGAGTGTGTATGAACAAAATGGGCAATATAAATTGAGCTAAAATGTGAGCAAAAATAATTTTAGCAAGCTTCTTCAAGTGTCATCAAGTATCTTGTTACTCTTTCGTAGAAAGGGCCTACTTATAGGCAAAACACATCCATTTATCATTGGAAGGGGTAAATTACTAGCCATTGTGGAATATATTTCAACTTGCAGCTTTTGTATCAGAGGCACTTGCGTGCATAATCAATCCTTCCATTACTGAGTTTCCCCTTGTAATTTGCATTCCAGGGAGCTTTCTTGATATTTCTTGTGTTCACAATTCTGAAGTAAGGAGTGCAATGATCATGTGACTCTTGCGTGTTCTACACATCAACTGACACATGGTAATCATTAGTAGATTTGAAAATCGTACATGATCTGTTAATCAACTTTGAAAAGTCTGTTGCACTTTTCAGCTTTCCTTTGCGTGCGTAATTGATTTGCTTGATCATTGATGCAATTCTGTTCTTGACTTAGTCCTTTGTCGTGTGTTGATCATCAAGCAGTTTCATATTTCTTGAGTGCGTAACTTATAATTGCGTGCGTAATTTTGACTGTGATGCTTCTTGCATTACATGCATGACTTGCTTTTGAATGACTTCTTCTTCTTTCATGTTTGTTGGCCATTAAGTCTCTTACTTCATTCGTATTTGCTCATTATCGAAACTGCTACTTCAATCATGTTTTCTCATTATCAAAACTCATTTTCACAAAATTCGAGTATGAACCTTGTGGGTTCATACCCTTAAAGGATTCTGATGGAACCAGCATCTTAGACCCCAATCATCTTAAATTGATTGCTTTATTTTTTTTTTCAAAACTAATATTCGGATGAGTATGGAATGGTGACACTCCATACGATTACTAACTTTATCAATGTGTTTCCTCATGAATGCTTTCATTGATTTATTATCCCAAGGGAAGAAGTCAGGAAAGCGTTGTTTTCCATTGCTGTCATGAAAATGCCAGGCCCTGAAGGGTTCCTTGATGTTTTTTATTAGAATCAATGGGAGAGAATCGCGGACGGATTTATTGATTTCATTCAAAATATTTTTAGGAATCCCTCATCTGTCACTAACGTTAACAACACTCTTATTTCTCTTATACCAAAAATCCTATTGTCTGAGTCCATCACACAATTCAGACCAATCAGGCTTTGTAATATGAATTGCAAAGTGCTCTCTAAGATCCTTGTACATCAAATACAACCGTTTTTGAAGAATTTAATTAGAGAAGGACAAGCTAGCTTTGAACCCAGAAGACAGATGGTCAATAATATTATTATCATTCCAGAAATTGTCTACTCTATGCGCAACCTCACTGGGGAAAAAAAGGCATATGGCTGTGAAGGTGGACTTAAAGAAAGCCTATGTTAGGCTTCGATGGGATTTCATAAGAGAAATTACTTCTTCTAGCTTCTTTTCCAGTAGAGCTGGTGAATGTATTTTATGGAGAGTGTCACTAGTGTTTCTATGAAAGTATTGTGGAACGGGGAGGAGATTGAAATCATTACTCTGTCTCACGACATCCGTCGGTAGATCCTCTTTCTCTTTAATTTTTTTTTTGTTTTATACATAAAGCATTTAGCTCATTTGATTAAAGATTGTGTGAATTTGGGTACCTAGAGGCCTTTGAAAGTCTTCAAAAATGGTCCAAGTATTTGTCATCTCTTTTTCTCTGATGACTGTCATTTTCTCGAAAAGCTCGGTGGATCAAATAGGGACTCTTAAAGATTGTCTTCACAGGTTATGTGATGCTTCAGGTCTTTTCTATTCCAAAAATACTCCTACGACTACTAAATATGATATTAATTCTATTTGTGGGTTTAAGGAGGTTGCTAGTCTTGGAAAATACTTGTGTGTTCCTCTCTTCAAGGGAATAATTACCAAAGTCAGCTTTGTGTATGTCACTGACAAAATCAAGCAAAAATTGAGTGGTTGGGAAGCCACTAAACTCAGCTTGGCGGGTAGAATTACCCCGATTAATTCATTTATTTCTTCTATCCCAAATTACACTATGCAAACAATGTCACTGTCTAGTGTGGTCTTTGTGAAGAGATTGATGGGCTTGTTCACAAATTCCTTTGGGGTTGTTCTTAAAAAATTACAAAATTAATTTGGTGGTCTGGAAGATTGTATTTACTCTGAAAGCGAAGAGCGGGTTGGGGTTTAAACCGACTACCTAAGTGAACCACGCTTATATGATGAAATTTGCCTTGAGATTGATGGTACATCGTCATGCCCTTTGCGAAAAAAATCCCCTGTTACAAATATTGGGTGGTGGCGATGTTTATTTATGGAAGTTGTGGGGTATGAGGAATGCTCAACTCTTTTCATCTTATCAATTTAGGAAACCCACGATATATTCAGTTGCTATAATGACCTAAAACTTCCAGATTCCATCTTCTAATTTGAATGATTAATGCCTGGAAGTCGTTCCAGAAACTACGATAACTCTACTTGGTCTCCACCTGATCCTAACTGGGTTAAGTTAAATGTTGACGATGCTGTCAACTTCTCTCTATAAGCCTAGGCTGTTGGCAGTCTCATTCGCGATCAAGGAGGTAATTGTCTTGGCTGTTTCACTACCAATGTTTGGTTTAGTTCTCCCCTCTTTGTTGAGATTTAGGTGATTAAACATGGTTTGCAATGGACTCATAAATTTAGTTTTTCCAACATTTTTGTGGAATTGGATTCAGGTATGGTTGTGGATGTCATCCAAAATCCCAGTAGTTGGTCAAACAAGCAACAAGAGCTAGTTCGCGATACTAATGAAGCTTTTGGAAAATTTTGAAGTATTAAGATTAATCATATCCCCTGTGATTCCAAATCAGTGCTCATTGGTTAGCTCAATATAGTCTTCACCAACCTTTAAGATTTTATGCTCTACCTTATGTTCTTTTTAATCTTTTATGGTTGTTGTATTACGACTCTTTACGAGCTCGGTCCTCGAGTGTTAATTTTTTTTTTCAGATTATCAATACATCCATCCCTCTACCTTTCAGTGGGATCAGTCTAGTAGGTCAACTGGAAGTAGTGCCACTCACCCTCGACGTCAACCTAACTAAGTTGGAAGTGTGTGGGTTCGGAGTCTTTTATAAAAAAAAAATGAGTTAATTATCCCAAGTATCTATTTGAAAATTTAGATTTACAATAATAACACTTATAGTTTCACAATTATAAGAATAGAATTTTTCCGTTTTAATTTGTAAGAATACTACTATCGAAAGTTCAAACTTTAAAAATGTCACATTTATAACGCAGTGGAGACTCTAGAGACCTCTAATGAAGTCTTCAGAAAACCTCTGAAAACTCCTAACAGAAACCCCTGAAGACCGCTAAAGATTTCCAATGGAGACCCTTAGAGACCTCTAATGAAGCCTTTAGAGACCTCTGAAGATCCCAATGGAGACTTTTGGAGACCTTCAATGAAGTCTTCAAAAGCCCAATGGAGACCTCCAGCGAAGAGCCTAATGAAGATCTCTGGAGACTTTTTTTCTGACATTTTTAAAATTTGGTGTCTCCGTATTTCTATTTTGTATTTTTAACTAGAATTAATGTGTGATTTTCCCAAAAAAAAATTGGTCATATAAATTTGGGCCGAGATCACATTTTGAAGAGGCCGAAAAAGCTGTATAGAAGGGCCTGGTATTACATTTTCACCTGACCTAGAGCTTGGGCCCAAAAGCCCCAGTATTGAGTAGAGCTTGATAGAAGATCTAGCTTCTTCTCTAAACCCCTCAAAACCCTAATCCTATAAATCACCATTTCTCATCTCACAAACCCTTCTCCTTCTATCGCCTCCTCTTAAACCCTAACCCTAACCCTAATCAAACGTCCACTCAATACCACAACCATGACTGACGTCGAACTTTCCCGTTCCGAAAAAAAGAAACACAAAAAGAAATCATCCGCCGCTGATGCCGACGAAGGCGGTGCCGCTTCCGACTTTATGATCAAACCCCAGAGCTTCACTCCACCAATCGATACTTCCCAGTGGCCTATCCTCTTGAAGAACTACGACCGTCTCAATGTACGAACTGGACACTACACTCCTCTTCCTTCCGGTTACTCCCCTCTCAAACGGCCGCTCGCTGAGTACATCCGCTACGGTATCTTGAACCTAGACAAGCCGGCGAATCCATCTTCTCACGAGGTCGTGGCTTGGATCAAGCGGATTCTCCGGGTGGAGAAAACGGGTCACAGTGGAACCCTCGATCCGAAAGTCACAGGTAACTTAATTGTGTGCATTGATAGAGCTACCCGCCTTGTAAAGTCCCA
>CAODLS010667894.1:0-10679 GCA_948243855.1 Flueggea neowawraea | reverse complement strand
ATCTTATAAACATTCAATCCAAACTATTGAGTGGTATTCTACTCTTTGAATTTGACCATAACAGAGTTCAAATTGGGCACGCGCTTTTGCTCCTAGAGTATATACTAGATTCTCATAACCTAAGAGTTAATGATTGTTGCCGCATAAGCCCAACGTAGCTCAACATACGTCCATGTATGGCTCGACATCAATTGATTTTATAAGCAGTGAATATCACAAATAAACATGATAAACAATAAGACATAATTGCACACAAGTAATCTATAGCAATACACAAATATTTACTATCCAACCAAAAATTAAACTAGTATAGTCTTTTATTAAGCTTTGAATCGAAAAGCACACTAGGTGTACAATTACCATCTCGGTCTTAATAATTAACTATACTATATTTAATTTCATAGATAGTACATAATGACTGTTTGGATTCTCTTTTAAAGTCATACGACTTAGGAGAATCCATGTTGATCATCTCAATTATTAAGACAAACTCAATAATTGGACAATATATTAACGCATAAAATATTGCAAATGAAAATTAAGTCAAATCAACTTAATAATAAGCCAAAAACAATAAATAAAATCATTATCACTTATTGAACCAACATGCATCCAAACAATCGATCTCAATGTTAATACACGTATATTAACATTGGACAACATTATCACACAAATAATGCTTATTAAAATTACCCCAAAATAATACTACACGAATATAGTATTACATCATTCACGCTTGTCTCCCAATTGGACACGCAATGGATCACAATACGTGTTAGAATAAAATTCATAAGTGGTTACCCCAACTTCTCCAGAATTCTAAAAATCATATCACTTTAAAGTGGATCATTCACTTCTCATAATCTATTTTCGTGATCATGGAGTAAGAATGAATCTTTATGCAATAAATGCACAATTATATTCTATCCATCATGACCACCGTCTTCCCAAAATACTCACTTTTAGTAGTCGTGTAAATTTTCTTAATTCGCACTTTGTTCGATGCAATATGATTTTACCTCATTAGTTTATTTGTAACAAATTACAAATAAAATGAGTATATACATACTCGTGTATTACCCAAATAATTAAAATCCCATTTCAATTATTTAAATGAGAACCATATTTGCATGTTTTCAAATCAATTATTTTAAAAAATTAATTTCTAAAATAATTCTTGGAAAAAAAATTATTTTTCACAATTTTCAACAATTTTTATATACCAAACAAATTGGTAAAAATTGATTTTAAACTCCAAAAATTTTGAAAAATTTACCCAAAGTTCCAGAAAAAACAAAAATAATTTTCTAGAAAATTTCAAAAAAATTAGTTGTCGGGACCCTTGTCACGTGCTCACACGCGCCACCTAGATGACGCCTACATGCAACAACGCCCCTACACGTGCCGCACGTGCATTATCCAATCCGCTGACACGTGTCATCCTCACAGATGTACACGTGTCAACACATGACACGTGTCACACTGTGATTCGACCACGTGGACAGAGAATAAAGAATCGCCTTGTGTCATGACACGCGTCGTTGATGTGGCAGACACGTGGCACTGCACGCCACATGTCGCTTCGTTAGTGGTCCATGTGATGACGTGCTGGACCAATCACCTGCCATGTGTCAGACACGTGGAGGTTCGCGTGGCAATTCTGCCACATGTCGACACGTTATTGGAACACACATGTTGTGTGTCATTATTAATTGACATGTGTCATCCGGTGATTGGTCCACATATCTGTCAACTTTGACTGAATCAACGTTGGCTGGTCAACGGGACACATGTCTCGTTCTGAGTGGTCCCTGTGTTTTTTCTCCAACCAATAGAAATTTGTCATGCGTGCCATGTGGTGCATTCTGATTGGTCGACACTCAGCCAATAGGAATGCGCCACGTGCCATATTGGATCAGATGACACAAATTCATCTGTAAGTTTCTCACTCAGTATTTTTCGATCGGGTTTTCGTTGATTTGACGACCTTCCCGATGAAATTTCGCGACGAAATTTTGGCAGCCTATGTTTTCAAGGTTGCTGATCTCAAATGTTTTGTCAGAATTTTGAAATTTCAACTTTCAGATTTTGACTCCGGACAGACTCGAACAAAAAATAGCGTTGGAGACAAAAAGTCAAATGCAATAAAATTACAGTAGGCATCCTAGACAGAGACCAACAATATTTTCGAATCAAATTCAAAAAAATATTGGTGGCTCTAATACCAATGAAGGAATCGGGTAACAGTTCAACAAATAAACAATATAAAAATAGGCGATTCAAGTTACCTACCTCGATTTCAGCAGAAGCATAGCAGTAAACAACAGTTGCAGGACCAGGTTTCGATGTTGGTATCGCGAGCAAATGACGGTTGGATAGTCGACGTGAGTGCTCGACTCGTTCGCAGTCTATATGTCATGCGGATCGACATCATCGACAGACAATTCACGGTGCGAGAAAATGCAAGAAGGAAGATGGAGGGAAGGATGAGGGAGGGGAGAAACATTTTCTCCCTTCCTCCCTTTTTCTTTTCTTTTCTTCTCCTCCCTTTTCTTTCGTTTCTTTCCTTTTTTTCTCTTTACTTCTCCCTCTTTTCTTTCCTCCCTCACCCATATATAGGCAAACAAATGAACCTCCACATGGGCCTTATGGGCTATGGGCCTTTATGGGTCCAACTCACTTGAGTTTATCAATTAGTCTCGGTTTATGGTTCCGGTTCACACCTTGACCAACTGGTTCGGTTCACCCGTTATGGACGAACCATTTTTTCCAACAAATTTTATTTTGTTTCTTTGCAAAATAATTAAGCTTATAAAAACTAATATTGATTATTTGATTGAAAATAGATTACGTTGAGAAGAGTTTTAGAGTGATTCTGGAATTCTCTTGATGATTGAATTAGTTTAGATAATAGAAATTGGTAATTAGTATTTAGGTAACTGATGGAGGTCTCTATTTATATTCAATGGACTTCTTTTCGGTTTCATGTTAAGTCTCGTTTATGCAAATTTTTGGCCATATTAGGATTGCAACTAAATTAAATCCGTCTAATCAGAACTCCTCTGCAACTTCAGTGAACTTCATAGGTTATTTTTCATAAAAACAAAAACAATAGTATTAAACATCTTTGGTGAAAAGAGTTATGCATACGGTTAGACCTAGTTTAGCGGTCAAGCTTTGTGCTCATAATTTAACTCCGCCCGTTTAATAATGTACTCTATCCGACTATAAATAGAGTGTTGATTTCCTATCTGAAACTAAATTTAGACGTGCTATTTTTAAAGTATGTTTACCAACAGCAATTGCTTTTTCAACAAATAGTTGGTCAGATCATGTTAATGAATCAAGTTTTTTTTTTTCTTTTCCAAAAATAATTATTTGTTTAAATTCCAACATGGATATTGTATGGAAAGTGATTATTTGGTTTATTGTGTAGTGGTTTATTTGATTATTTACAGAGAAGGAAACGTTGTTGCTGATAGATTAGCAAACAATGGCAAATCTTCTTTAGAGCTTTGCTGGTGGAAGAACCATTCGGATTTTTGTGGCTCTTCAATTTGTGATGACCTTAATATGTTGGAGCGCTTTCGCTTTCATTAGCTTTGCTTGTATAGGCGTGCTTTGCGATGCTTTCGTTTCATTAGAACATACGTTGTTTATAATCTTTTATTGATTTTCTTTTTCTCCTAATAAGATTACTGAGCTCTTGAATACGAAAAGGTCATTAGAGTGTCAACCTAGTTAAGATATCTCGACAACGGTCACTAATTCTTGAGTCTCTGATTTTTATATAAAGAAATTACCTGGTGTCTACATACTTTTTAATATTTTGTCTAATCAAATTGGAACAAATCTTATCCTTGTCTTATATTTGAATCCAATATTCAAAGAGGAGTTTGTACCAATCAACTACAACTCTCGATGATAGAAAAAAGGTAAATATCATTGTATTGAATATATGTTTTTCTTAATATTTTCTATAGCTTTTATTTTATTTATTTATATTCAATTGGTTACGAAATTATGTGTAATGTAACTTGGACAAAAAGGCATTATAATGATCAAACTTAGTTTAGTTAAGTGGAGAACCAGATTCAGTGTAGAAGCACGAAAGCCTAATGGGTGAAGTTCATATTTTAGAAGAATTCGACGAACACATTAATTAACCGTGTTCTAATTTAGAAAAGAAGGTATATTAAACCTCGAAAAAACCATGGAGATAAGTAAATGTTAACTGGTCTTTTGTTTGGAATTTAAACCAACTTCATCTAGAGTAAACTAATAGATACTCGTTTTTAAGGTACATTACTGATTTTAGAAAAGATAAAAAAAACTTTTGTCAAATTATTAACTTGAGCTTGGAGGTGATGATTAGGGTAAGAACTCTACACTTTCTTCCATCGTTTTACAACAAGTTACTTATAGCTAGAACGACATCAAATTTGAAGATATTTCTCACCCAAAAAATTTACTCATTTTGATAGGCAACATCTGTATGATTGTGCATTTCTCTTATTGAAACTTTTGCACGATGTTAATGTGCACTATATGTCTTCTAATGATGGGTTTCATAAATTCACCATGTATGCCTGTGAATTTTGCTTTTCCGAAATAATTTGGCTCTGAAAACTGAAGGGATTGGAAACACTCAAAATCTCATATATTTTTTTGAAATCTTTTCCTTTAAGGAGGAAAATAAAAAAGAAAAGCTAAGAAGATATTGTCTTTGGATTTTGTTGTTTTCCTGAAATTAAGAGAAAAAATGAGAAAAAGAAGAAGAAGAAGAGAAAATGTAGGCTATTGAAATGAAAGTGGGACCCCATGGAGAGAAGGCCAAGTCAGCAATAGAACCCACAAAAAGGGTGGGACCCACGTGATGTGGATGGGGATGATGTGTTCAAAAGAGAAGAAGAGAAGAGAGGAGGGTCCGCATCCTTCGTCCATCCCATCCCCACAAACAATGGTTCCAACTGCACTTCTCCTCTCCTCTTCTCTTCTGGTTTCCCCTCCTAAATGATTGCAAAGTGCCCATCACTCCCCGTTTATCCCTTTCTTCCATTTCTATTCCCTTACTTATAAATACCTATCACCTACCAACTTATTTACTTATCTTCCTCTTTTCTGTTCCTTTCCTATTATCTATCATCTAATTCCAATTTAAATCGAGTAAAAATTGTCATATTTGAAGCTCGAATTCTCTAAACAAAATAACATCAACTTCTAATCAAACAAGACACCCTAATAGTTGATACTGATGCTGCTATAGGACAAATATTAATGCTTGAAAATCCAAATCTATCATAGATGAATAGCCATTTATAAAATTTGAATTTGATATTTTGATTAAAAAATAGGAGTCAGTGTTTGTGTCACTCTATTGTACCGCTCATATACTTAACCCTAATAATAATCCGTTAACAAACATGTTTATATGATTGGGAAAAACATGAACAACGTGGAACACATCGTTAGAGTGCAAATATTTCTATGTGAATGTGAATCATTTATATATCATTTCACATGTAATTGCATAAATAGTAGGAACAGTTGAAAGAAGGAAAATTACAAATGCTAATATTATTATCATCAATAATATGGTTGATTGATTTAGTCAACTCTCTTATTTGTTGTTACCTCGTCTTGTTTGGCAAGGGAACATCAAATCATCTCAAGAAAAGAAAATTTGCATGATGCTGCTGCGAGCAGGCTGGTCCCAACATTTTCGCCATATATTTGATCACACATATAATAATAATAATAATAATAATAATAATAATAATTTATTTATAATAATAATAATAATTTATTTAATTAATTTATAAAATGAATAAAAATTAATAAAAGAACAAAAAGTACGAAGAGGGTGGCGCCGTGTTCCCCTGTATTGCCACAAGACATACAAGGAGGCATCATTATATTTTTTATTTTTTCAAAATTCGATAAAATACGCCTCTTTTTCACTCCCCAAATCAACTCCTTATTCTCATTAACCTTACAATTTTATTTGTTCTGTTGTTGATTATTGCGTTGTATGGTCCAAACACATCCCTCTCTCCTCCCATATTGACCACTTTGCCCCTCCCCACGGCCACATGTGCATTCAACACTGCACAGCTCTATGCTTTACAGCCCCGCCCCCCCCAAGAGTATTTTAATTGGGTTTTTCGGATAAAATCAAACGTTACTGTACTAATTATTATTGACTAATTAAGAGACGAAAATTCGGATTAAATAAAAGAAAAGTCACCAAAAAAAAGCAGCGGGTTTTCCGGTGCAAAGGACCAAGGAAGAAGCTCTTCAAAAAAAAAAAAGAGGACCAAAGAAGCAAAAGTTGGTGAGGCGACACGTGGAGGGAGCAACAGCCGTAGGATGGGGAAGAAGAAGATTGATGAAATCCAAATGAGATGGTGAAACAACTTTGGAGTTATGGTTGATGTAATTTAGGAGAGAGAGAGAGGGAGGGCTAAAAAAGGGGTAAGTGATGACAGGCAAAGAATGCAGAAGAGAGACTTAAATTGGGGTAGAAGAAGCAGATAGAGAAAGAGAAGAAAGGGACTATGGCGGCGGCGTTGCAGTGCTGTGAGCAGCTGTAAATTCTGTTGTCTTTAAATTTAATATTATGTCTCCACCATCACCAACACCAGCAAAGCTGTGACTTTGAACACAAAACAAACAAGAAACAAGCAAGCAGGAGAGAATTCAGTTCAAGCCTTCCGTAAAGATACAATCCTGCAACTTAGAATTCCAAGAAAATTGAGACAAATTCTTCAACTGTTGTCCTCACTCCTTCTCATCTTTTCTTTCATTCTGACCCCTCCAATATTTGAGAATACCTGGAGGGGTTGTGTAATAAGAGAGGCAGAAGCCAGAGTGAGAGGTTCTGATTATGGATTTGCTCTCTCAATTGGGGCACGGGTCAGGATTAGCGGAGGCGAAATGGCTGGGCTTTTCTCGTTAGGAGGCGGTGGAGGTGGTGGCGGAGGAAGAGGAAGTAGTAACCAAGACAACCAACAACACCACAACCCACCAAGTGAAATCCCACAAGAAAGCTGGTTTTGGTACAGAAGTGATGACATTCCTTTCAAGGGTTCCGAGCTATGGCAACAACACCAACAACAACAACACCAAGAATTTCTTCATCAGCGACAGCCGAATCCAACACAAGATCTCTACGCATCTGCGGCAGGGTTAGCGGTGGGACCCAGTAGAAGCTCAATAAACGCGTCGGATGAGTCGTCGTCGAGATCAGCTTTTATGATGATGAGGAGTAGTAGCAGTGGAGGAGGAGACGTGAGTTGTCAAGATTGCGGGAACCAAGCCAAGAAAGACTGCGTTCATATGAGGTGTCGCACTTGTTGTAATAGCCGAGGCTTCGACTGCCAAACCCATGTCAAGAGTACTTGGGTTCCCGCCGCGAAACGCCGCGAGAGGCAGCAACAACTCTCCGCCTTACAGCAGCAACAGCAACAGCAGCAAATACAAGGCTGTGGAGAGAACCCAAAACGGCAGAGAGAGAATCCGAGCCCTTCTTCTCTGGCCTGCACTCGATATCCATCTAACTCTACAGGTACTTAATTCTATATATATGCGAGTGACACCATTTTCATATATTCCTTCTTTTGTTTTCGGGGTTTGGTCATGGCAGTGAAGTGAAAGAAAACAAACTTAGTCACTCAAAGACACAGTTGAAAGATGGAGTCTTGTAGTGAGAAATTAGAGGGCACAATCCTATAAAATAATCTTTGTAAAGAAACAAAGAAAGAAAGAAAGAAAGAAAGAGAGATTGCGTGTAATGAAATGAAATCGACCTCCATAGTAATCCCCATCAGCATTTCTCTTTTTCTTTTCACTCTCACCTACAGTTTTTTAGTAATCCTGACGAGAGCCGTTTGACAGGGAAGAAAATGTTTCCTCTCTCTCTCCATCTCTGCAGTATTCGTTTAGATATCTGCGCTTCTCATTCTTCTGTCTATTATATACATTCCCATTTCCCACTTCAAGATTTCATTTGCATAAAATAACTCGCACCCATTTCTGAAAAATGCATATATTGGTCGTGTTTAGGGTTGGAGGTTGGGAACTTCCCGCCGGAAGTGAGTGCTTCAGCCACGTTTCGATGCGTGAGAGTGACAGGAATTGATGAGAATGAGGATCAGTACGCGTATCAGACGGCTGTGAACATTGGAGGCCATGTGTTCAAGGGAATTCTATACGATCACGGCCCTGAAAGTAGCTACATGTCAGCTGCCGAGACTTCGTCTGGTGGTGGTGGAAGTGGCAGTGTTGGAGTTCAGCCACTTAGTCTAGTGACGGCAGGCACGGCCAACGCTGGTGGTGTAACTGTGACGGCGGCTGCTTCTTCCAGTAAGGTGGCGTTTCTTGATCCGCCGTCACTATACCCGACTCCAATCAACAGTTTCATGGGTGCTGGTACGCAAATCTTTCCAAACCCAAGATCATGATCATTATCATATAAAACAAACAACACCTACATTCTCTTCTCTCTCTCTCTCTCTCTCTCTCTCGATCATGATATCAACAACTTGTTTTTTTTTTCCACTTGTCAATTATTGGAAACTATTTAATGATATTGATTACTGTAGTAGAGTTCAGCACATTTGACACATCCCACTGAAGTAGAAGAGTTTAAGAAAACAAAAAAAGAAAAAAAAATGTTGAGAAGAAACGGGAATATCTCATGTTGTTAAATTCCTATGCAAGTTTCAATGTCAACGTTAATTAAGCTCTCTTCTTCTTCTCCTTCTCCTTCTTTAGTTTAAACATTACAAATTACCTCTGATTCTCCATGATTTGTTTCTTTCTACTAATCCTTGAAATGATCCTCAAAGACTGTTTAATTTGGTAGAATTAGAATAAATGTGGTGTTATTGTTGTGTACGAATTTAAAAATTATAAAAAAATTGAAAAAAACGTAGGTGGAAATGGCATAAATTAGTGGGTTACTTGTCTTCTGGGGTTGAAATTGGGATGCTAGTTTTGGACATTCCCTGTTTACCCGTAAGTTTGCCGGTTTCAATTGGGTTTGATTATTGGTTTTGATATTTGATTAGACATTTACAAAACCAAAAAAAAAATTATAAACATTTTTTTCCTTAACGCGGTATGGGCGGTGTCCAGCCATGCATGAATGAGCATTCAAGTTGAAAAGGTGAAACAAAAATTTTCCAATTTCTCTCTCTATTGAAATAATTTTCCTGGTCATGTGATTGTATAATACACATTAACATATTTTTGGGTTCATATTTTTTTAAAATCTCAGAAGCTTTAATTATGGAATAGACTTGCATGCATAGATGTGACTGGGAATTGATGGTAAATTTGGTAAAATAGCTTCTCCACTGCTCTAGTTTAATGCACCTGCAACTGCAATGTAGGGGAGGTTTTTGTGTATAATTGTATGCATAAATGATAAATGTATTAATTGTAAGACTGTTTCTGATCAAGTGAAAATTGTTGATTATGTGAATCAAACTGTATGATTCAGAAGGTTTCCTCAATCTGCAAACTTGTCTGCCATTTACATGTTCTCTTCCTCTTTCACTGCATAACAGCTTCTAAGGTACTTGGGATTTCTCTTTTCTGAATGTTAAGTATTTTGTTACTTGAGAAAGTTTCTTTTTTTTTTAAAAAATAGTTATTTTTTAGAAACATATTTATATAGATAATATTCATTAATGCTGCTGTGTAGCTGCTTTGAGCTTTGAAGTTTTTGATAATAAATGTAGATAATTTGTTTCATAGTGGTTTCTGCAACATATTCATCGTCTAAGATAAAATATAAACCACATCTTGGATGGATATAATGATAATATTCTAGTGAGTTGAGGCATGGAACCGAAGAACTTGTTAAATGTTAATGTAGTTACATTTTCCTATATTCAATTATAAACTTTGAGGAAATAAGGAAAGTTGTTGTATATGTTTTGAAGTTGATGATTCCATATTATTATCTAATATAGATACATGCCTCGAAGGCTTCCATGTAGAATGTAAGAACTATGAGATTGTTACAGATATAGAAAAGTATTGAATAAATGTATTCCTTATGTTTCCCAACTTAGTTACTCTATATGTGAAAGAAATAACCCAATCTCTAACTATGTTTTAGACTTTGTGGCATATGGTCAATAATTAATCACAACTTATTGTAAATGAATACAAGGACCTGCTTTAGTCTAGTCTTTTGAACAAGTGAATTCTCTTTGGAAACCAAGATTATAACCAGGTAATCAAAGCCTAATGGCTTACTAGTAAATAAGTGTCAAATGACATGGATTAAAACATCAAGCAAACATGGTTGTCAAGGATCTTTTTAAAAAATATAATCGTAGTTGTATATTCGTGGATGAAAGATTTTTCCTCCTTCAGAGGTAATAAGAGAGTTTTTCTTTAGGAAGTTAATTGATCAAATAAATTGTTACTTGAAAAAATTGCATACCCTTCGTTCTAATAAAAATAACTTATTTAATTTTAATTTTTGCTGCTTATGTGAATTAATTGAGTTTTCGAATGAATGGTTTGCCTAGATAATGGTAGTTACATATAATCTACAAAGTTGATTTTAACTGAATTATAATGACAACATTACTCTCTAATGCAAGGTTTTGGAAATATTTTCTTGTAAGAGTATATTTGGATTTTTGGGGGATGTTCTTGTG
>CAODLS010667881.1:0-19432 GCA_948243855.1 Flueggea neowawraea | reverse complement strand
AAATAGATAGATTGACTTCTATAACAAAGATACCTGAAGTGGAAGCCCCACCTCCATTCTTCTTTAGTTCTTCCAAGTATAGCGGGCATTTCCTTTTCCAATGACCAGCTTTGTTGCAATGGAAACACATGCCCTTATTTTGTGGCTTGGGCTTAGGTGCCTTAGGCTCCTTGTATTTGGGTTTGGGCTTACCTTTCCCCATTTCACCCTTACCTTTACCTTTTTGAACCAGTAGCACGGGATTAGTTTTCTTGATATTTTGCTCAGCATTTTTAAGCATCTCATTTAGCTCAGCAAGAGACTTATTCATCCCATGCATGTTAAAGTTCATGACAAACTGGTCATAACTTTCGGGTAGTGACCCTAAAATGAGGTCGGTTGCTAGTTCCTTGTGAATGGGTACATCAAGTTTTTCAAGCGCATCAATATACCCTTTCATCTTGAGTACATAGGCACTTACTGAAGTTCCAGTAGCCATCTTGCAAGAAGTCAATGCCTTAGTGGTCACGAACCTTTCATGACAGGCTTGCTCTTGGAACATTTCTTTGAGATGATTCATGATCTCAAAGGCTTCCATATCCACGAATTTCTTTTGCAATTCTGGACTTATTGTTGCCAACATAAGGCAAGTCACATCATTGGAGTCATTCCTTTTCTTTTCGAATGTCTCCCTTTAAGCATTAGTGGTGTTCCTAGCCGGTTCATTGGGCAAAGCTTGCTATAGGACTTCAAGCTTCCTCTCTTGCTTGAGAATGATTCTCAAGTTTTGAGATCAGTCAATGAACTTAGTCCCACTGAGCTTGTCCTTCTCAAAGATAGATCACAATGAAAAGATTTGTGAATTGTTTGATGTCATTTCAATCTACAAAATAATATATATGCAAGATTAAATATGAGGTCTTTATGTTTATGATCCCACAATTCAAATTAATGCCCCTTTAAATAATTTGTGTTAGCAATTGTGGGCCAAGATCCATATTTCACTTTGTCTTAGTCAAGCTGAGCCTGTACACCTAAGACTTAGTTATTTAGGTAGGAACTCTTTCCAATTATATCTCATATAATTCTTGGATCGAATGGGATTACATCTTATGTTAGGCACTATCCCATTTTAATGCCTAAGGTCAGGATAGTCCCACTACCCATGTTAAGTCAAACCTATATTCGAGTGGTAGGCATAACAATTATCTTAACCTCTGCCTCACAAAGATAATCTAACGTGTCTAGCTTTGGCATAGCCCACACTTTGACGATCGATGCCTTGACAAAGTTTCGAATTAGGAAGACACTTTATGACTTACTATTGTAGGGATTCAATTTATTACGGCTTACATGGCATAAACGGATTACCATACTTTCATTCATGCAAAGCATATAAATAAAGTGCATAAATTTAAACGTGACATATCATGGGCGAAAAGCCTAACTCTAAGAAACTAATCTAATGTCTTCCTTCGAGTTGGGTCGGCTCTCCTCCCTTCTTGGGCCCCGTATTTTGTCTTGATTACAAGGTCTTCATTATTTACAAATTAAATCTATTCTATGAAAAATAAATTTTATGTAAAAATAGACGACACACATGCCGTATTTAATTTACAACCCAATAACGAAAATTAGGCCCATGACATGCACCATGCATAATAATTCACGAAAAAATTAAAACACCAACATAAGATCCAATCTCAATATGCAAGCAAGAACACATGGCAAATCCAATTTTAATTATGTCCATAGACATTACGAGAAATCATGTATTTGGATTTCAAGAACTAACCCTATGAAGGGTTTGGGTGTTATCCCATTAGGTCAAACTCTTTGACCAACTCATCGAATGAGTCATTCTTTGAAAACCCTAAATACACAACTAAATCAATGAGTGCCATCGATTTTTCTAGTTAATTTCTCGTAATCAATTTACATGCTATGATTTAACCAATTAAAACATAAACGCATAAATATATAACCAAATCAAATTCGGCATGCATCATAAACAATCCAAACAATTCGGCATTGAACATAAGCACAACACATTCGACATGAATAATACACTTTAATCATATTCGGTTTCGACCTAAAAACCCTAAACAAGTTATGAGTCTTATTAATCTAATCATAATAACCAAGACATTAGGCAAAACCAATTCGGATTCAACCCTAAAATAAAATTCCAGATTTTTTTAAACTATTTAAAATATGTAAGTCCAGATTTATCAAGGTCGAACCTATAATCAACTAGATTAGACATACATACCACTATGATACCACTGTTGGATTTCTTATGCGAATAAACATCTAATATGCGCACCGAAAAAACAATAATATCACACAACAAACATCCAGGAACACTGTATGTAATCACAATTAATAAAAGGAGGCCGCATATATATACCTTTTAACATAGACGAATTGCTTTTCTCCAAAATCTGGAATTGTCGAATTGCTTCATTTGATTTGTGTTGAGTCGAATGCTATTGACAATAAGGACTGCAAAAAGACGACCCCCCTCTACTCTCACACACACACACAAGACAGTTGATTAGGCTAATGTGTGCTAGCACTTCTTTTAGAATCTCTATTCAAAAACTCACAAATAATTCTCTCTCTTTTGTTTGTGCCACTCATCAATTCGGCCAAACCATGAAAGAATAGCAAGGAGTGCACACTACTTATAGACATAAGAGGAGACCTAAATAGGTGCATAAAAAGGCCGAAATTCCTTTCTCCTTGTCCTCCAAGAATTCGGTCTCTTCTTAATCTAGAAGGAGTGTGCCAAATTCCTAATCTAGTCACACTAGGGTTTGCCTTTCTTGTCTCACAAGAATAATCACTTGCTAATTAATTTTGTCACATACAAATTAGGGTTTTATTTCCCTTGTCACACAAGAATAAAACTCCTAATTAGTTAGTGCATGTGTCGAATTCATCCTTGTCAAACAAAGAAAGTGACTCCTAAAAAATAGGAGAGGCGGTGTGTGCCGAATTTCTTCCTACTAATTAGGATGAGTGTGCCGAATTTTCTCACTCCTAATTAGGTTAGGTTGTGCTAAAATTCTAATGGGTTTGATTAATGTAATTGAGCTTTTATTTATATGATACATTATCATTTAATAAACCACTCATATGTGTCAAATTATGTCACATATAATTAAATACCCATAACCCTAATAACTAGTGATTTATATTGATAGCCTATTACATTAATGAACTATGTATTAAATCTTATTTAACACATAAATCATAAAACCTAAATTATTATTGATTAATCAAATTAATCATCTTAATAATTCAATGACTACAAACAGAGAATCTTTGTAACCAATCTAGATCTTTATTGTGTTCGATCCTATAAGTTCATTCACTGTTGGCAATGAGCCTAAAATTAATTTAAAACCCATAAATCATAATTGGTCTCTAGCAAGAATGCCAATTACCCAATTTGAAATGAATGTCAATTACAAATCAACATAACATAATTACAACCTTATACAATCATTTGCTTCTCGATATCAGAATTAGCATAAGACATGGAACAAGTCACTCTTATTTATGTTAGAACATTTTCTTGATCTATAAGTGATCCTGACTAAGTCAAACATATGATAACACTTATCCCTTTGTTTGGTTATGGCCACACACTACTCAGTTTCACTAATAAAGTGGTCGGTGATATCTTCTCTCTTTTCGATAGTGGCAATCCCTACACTTCACTCATGTTTCTTAGCATAACTCATGGCATACCTAATCATACACATACTTGTTACTCATTACAAATAGCGTTAGGCGTATATCAAAGTATACGATAAATCATCCAAGAATCCATAGTGATTTCAGGTCGAGGGATTATAGTATAAGTATTTTATGAGAAATACTTATGACCTTTCAACCATGTAGTATTCTCATAAGCGGATCGATCCAAAACACTGTTCTCTAATATGTTATTATGTTCTCTGATTCATATCTCATATCCTATGACCAATAAAACATGATCATCTCACAGAGTAAATACTAGTCTTGGTTTATTGTCACTCTCATAACAATAATCGACTAGGGACATTTAGAATAATATTCTTTTATAATTGAAGGTTTTACTATCCAACTCACATATTTGATAACTTAAGCAGAATTAATATTCAAGGATGTTTTATCAAATTAAACATGCACAGAAATAATAATAACATAAAACAATGCCTCATAATAAAATATAATCTGGATACAATGTATTTGGGGCTAGAGCTTACACTAAGACCACTTTTATATCCTAACATCATAAACCAACACTTTTGCTCTGTATTTCTCATCCAAGAGTATGTTCGCAGACTTGATGTGGCGATGATAAATGAGTACGGAAGCCCGGAGTGTAGATATGACAGAGCTCCTGATACTTCAGTTGCGATTCGTAGACGTAGTTCCCATGTGAGTGGGAGTTCCTCACTCGGGTTATGAATGTATTGGAAAGAGTACCATTAGGGATAAACTTGTAGACTAACAGAGGAACTTCGGTCTCTAATCACATCCAACTAGCTTTGCCACATTTCTGTGATTGACTTGTGACAAAATTACTACCTCGTTTATGAAAGCTTCGAGCTTATCTTCATCTATTAGTGTGGATTTTTTAACATCATTTAGCATTCCTTTGTAAACAGTTCCTTGGCCACCTTGTCCGAGGATTCGGCTAGTGTTATAGTGATCAGTGGCCTTTTCTAAGTCTTTTGAAGTGAAGAGTTGGGTCCGTTCAACGTTGCTTTCAGAAGAAGACAATTGTTGTTCTAATAATAACCCACCATTTCTTTTGAAGAATTTTTGCTTAAGTTTAGTCGCCTTTCTTCTTTTGATAATTTTGTACAGCCACCACATACCCATGAGTAATAGGAATAAGCCAAGAGCTGAACTACACCCTGCACAAGTCATGAACACAATGTCCAACGGGAAGCATAATAATGAGAATGTTATATAATATTTATAAGGATTGATATATAAATCTGCTAGTGCTCAAATAATAAAAATAACATTTAAAATATTGGATTTGGAACAAGATATTGAACGATGGACCACTTTTCAATTTTTAATTCAGTATTATGCGATAATTAATATTACTAATTTTATTCATGGATACTTTTTTTTATAATTATACTCATGAGATTTAAATGAAGAACGTGGAGTACAAGTTTTTACTTGTCTACTAGCTGAAATACCTCTCTACCCCTTATGTGTAATTCTTTTGATAAGCATAATTTATTTTTTATTTTTATTTTTTTATGCTTTCAATATTTATTATGATGTTTTGGTGCACAAAGTTATCAAAATTAAACGACCATAATATTCAAACACAAGAGAGCATATACCTTATCCATATAGATTTGTAAAAGTAACAATATTAAAAAAAGAATAAAAACAATATTGCAATTTAAAGCATTAATTATTCAAATATATTTTATATTGTTTTATCCGAACTAGTAAAAAAAAAAACTAAATCAAGTAGAACTTAAAAATTTTCATTTTAGCTTTTCTCAATTAATGAAAGGAATTTGTGAAGAGGCTTACAGTGTATTGGACGTCTTATCTCAACTTGGAGTGGTTTGCAAAGAAAATCAAGAAAATGCCTTTTGGTATATTAAAGCAATATTGTCAATGATTTATTTGGAGAGCGAGTCTTATTCTTAGCTTGATAGGTTTTAAATTTCTTATGGATTTTGATAGGCACGTTTTCTTATAGAGTGTTATACTAGTATTTCTTTTATGATTTTCTTAGAACACTCCTTTGTATTATAAATGAATACAACTAAATTAATGAGATAAAAACAAACTTAAGATTTTTCATATACACGAACCTTTTTACATCAGACAACATTATTCTAAATAATAAATGAGCGGAATTCAACAAATTTCTACACTAGTTCTATTATTTGTTAACTATATGTTGCAATAATAATTACACAGCAACAAAGTTACAAAGAACTAACAAGTATACATACCTCAAATTCAATAGACATTAGCTGGTTTGCTTTTCATTCAACATATCCTTTCAAAATTTTAAACCAATTTGACCATAATTTCGTAACGACCGAAGAAGCCAGAATTACAGTCAGTAACAATGTACCATGTGTGAACTATGTTAACAACGTGGCTGTGTTTTTTTGTAGCCGTGATTAATTTAAAGCTCGTTTAGATTAAGTGAATTTTCATTTTTTTTCCGATGATTAGAGATGAACTAATAAAATAGTTGGGTTTATGTAAAGTCAAAGAAATGCTTACCTATCAAGACGAATTTAACTTTAGACTTTTTCCTACCATAATACGGTGGAATGCAAGTTTTTTCACCAGCAGAGTAAGATTCATAAGTTCCATAGCCATCAGGACACACGGCGCAATCTGAGCTTCCTGGAGTATGCATGCATAAGAGACGACAGTCTGCATTCTTCAATTTCAAACATTCTGATTCCCCTGTCATTTGATGAAAATAAACCAAAATAAATCAGAACCTAAATAATCAAATACCTTTAAAATACTAAAGTAAAATCCATAGCATGTATTTTTGTTCAATGTTATCAACAAAAAAGGAATCCGAACTCTTCTTCAATTGGAAACTTTTGGTTGTTATGAATTTAAAATATGTAATTAGTAGTTCATTATTTAAAGAATGATAATGTTATAGAGAATTTTATCGGGTTACGTCATTCGATAATGTGAGCGTACAGCCGTATATATATACACTGAGTGTGTTACAATAGATAAGCGCCAAGTATGTAAGTAAAAACTGATACACGAAATACTCTACATATGTTGGTGGTGATATTTATTCTTTAACACCCACCACAAGCCTATGCCGGGACCGCTTAGGTTCAAAGCCACGGTCTTAAGCGTAGAAACCGCAGTGTAGGCAAAGGCTTAGTAAAGATATCTGCGACTTGGTCAACGCACCTGGAATTCTTTTCACGGATGAAATGATAATCAAGCTCGAGTTATTTTTTTTTTCCAGCATGAAAAACCGGATTGGCACTTAGGTAAATTGGCCCACATTGTCACACCAAAGAGTAGTTGGTTTGTCAAGTTTAATGCCCAATCCTATTAACAAACACGTTAAGCTATATAGCTTCAGCGCCAGCATTAGCCAAAGCCTTGTACTCTCCCTCAGTTGATGAACGAGCTGTCCAAGACACTAAGTTTTTGCAAAGTAAAATTCCAAACCCACTAGTTGAATGTCCGCATTAGGACATCCGGCCCAATCGTTGCCCTCAAAACAATAGAGAGCGAGAGAAGACGATTTAACCAGTTTGAGGCCATGCGAAACAGTACTTTCTAAATATCGAAGAACCGTTTAACGACCTGCTAGTGAACATCAGAAGGTCAATGCATGAATTGACACAACTTGTTCACAGAAAATGCAATGTCTGGCCTCCTGAATGCGATGTATTGTAACGCCCCTACTATTTGCCGATAGTAATCACCATTAACAAGAGGAGAAACCATGAGTTTGGAGAGAATTGGAGAGCTCGCCATGGGTGAAGAACAGGGCTTTGGTCTTGGCATTTTAGTCTTCTCCAAGAGATCAGTTATATATTTGCATTGTAAAAGGAGGAAATCAGTAGAATCGCGAAAGACTTCAAGGCCAAGAAAGTAGCTCAATGGACTAAGGTCTCCGACGTGGAATTGCTTCTCTAATTGTTGCACAAACTAATCAATTGCTCACTTGGAGCTTCCTGCGACAACTATGTCATCCACATATACTAATACAAAGAGGTTGTACGTAGGAGTATGCAAATAAAATAGAGAATTGTCTGCCTTGGAACCTCTAAACCCAACCAAATGGAGGAAGCCACGGAGTTTGTGAAATCAAACCCTTGGTGTTCGCCACTCCTCATATTATTTTGCTTGAGCAAACGTTGTAGGTTCTGTCTCAAGATAGTCAATGTCTTTGGTAGGTGAGGGATGCTTAGCAGTGAGGTGAGTTTTCCTTCAATTCATGGTTGTTGCCAAAGAACCATTTGATGTGTTTGGGTAGGTTGGTCAGATTGTGGTTGAGAAGAAGGTACGAATGGAAGTTGTGAGGTTTGGTTTGTGGAATTATACTTTCGAAAATAAACAAAGAGTTGTGCAGTTGGAGAAATTGATGTCAATGGCAGTGATAATGACTGAGGAGAAGTTTGTTGCATTGTAACTATTAGATCATGTGTGATCAACATTAAATCCTTTTTATGTTTTCATGATGAACAAAAGAATTGATGATAAACAAAATCCTATACTTGGAGTAAATTACAAAAAAAAAAGCTCGGAGTTACAAAACAAGTCCTATAAGTCAGTTAAAGTACTCTATCTCAAGATTAAAGTACATTAAGGTGTTATAAAGTACTTTAACAAAAGAATAACTTACGTTAAGGTATTATAAAGTACTTTAACAGAAGGATAACGTATGTCAAGGTGTTGTAGAGTACTTTACCATAAGACAATGTACGTAAAAGATGATGCTGAATGAAACAAAAGCTACAGGAGCATGCATGACCAATAATAATGTACATTAATATTAGGTAACTTTCGTTAGCTAGAGAAGGTGATGATCAATGCACGTCAGAACATCAATAACGTATGATAGGGCATTCGAGAAGGTTCAAACAGCATTAAATGCACTATAATGGCTAATTGATCAACTCCAATGGTCATATGGCATGAAAAAACTATAAATACATTAAGAAAAAGGTAAAGAAATAGTGGAAAAAACATATGATATCAATGTCCTAAAAATCCTACCAATTCCAACAATCAAAAACACCAAAGATCAAACTAGAGGCAACATCAAATAGCATCAAGTCTACACAATCAAATCTAGCATAGCGCTTCATTATTGTATTCCTTTTGTATACACTTTTAGTGTGAAAAATGTTAATTATGAACCTAAGAAAATAACATTGTGAGGGCTTTAAAGATGTGAGTCAGGAATCAACCTTGTGTTGGCTTAGAGGTGTGAGCTGCAATCAAATCTAGAAGAGTTGCATTGTCAAATACATGTGACCAAAAAAAGAAAGGTGTTTTGGCATGTGACATCATACATAACCCCCGTGTCAATGATATGTCGACTTTTCCTATAAGCCACCCCATTTTGGTTATGTGTTTTGGGACAACTAAACCAATGCTTAATACCATACTAAGCTAAGAATGAAATAAGTTTATGAAACTCACCCCCTTTATTAGATTGAACAACTATAGTGGTGGTATTAAACTGATTTTTGATGAGTTGTTTGAAATTTCTAAACATTAAGTGAAAATCATTGCTTAATTTGAGAGGATAATGTTGAACCAAATTGGTCAACATGTGAAATCCACTTAAGTTTTGATGATCAACAAAACATTGAAGTAGTTTAAGATTACGAGCATAAACCATTAGTTACACACGTAATTTCCTTTAACATGAAATTTTGCACGTAGCCAATAGAACCTCTAAGTGCTTAAAAGGACCCTACACAGGTAACTCCACCATTATGCATGTAAAAACTGATTAGAATCTCCCTGCACATTCTTGAACAAAATTAAGCATGCAAACAAGGCTTAAGCACTGAATTAAGGAAGCAGAGAAATGGTAAACTTACCCTGGGCATTTTCAAGAAATAATTATGGACGTAACTATGTGTTTACATACGTAAAGGAAGAGCAGAAATAACCAAGAAACTCTCTGTCCATTTTCGAAGAAAAATTTCTCACACAACACTTCACTACACACACAAGGAGTAAATGGGGGATTTTTATGAAGTTCATTGCGCATGCAATCCTCGATGAGGTTATGCACATAAAAGCATATAAAGGCAAGATTGTAGAATGATAGGTGGTCTAATACTTCAGGGAATGTTGAAATTCCTCCGATGGGGTGACATGAGCAGAATATTCAAATTTTGAATAAAGATCTCGTTGCGCATGCAAAGGAATAATTGTTCACACAATCTTGGGAGACTCAAGGATAATTTAATACTTGGACTTTGATTAAGAATAAAATCATAGAAGCTTACAAGAATTGTGTACATAAGTATGTATTACGCATGCAAGAAAAGGTGAAAACAAGGCAGTGGCTTCTTAATGATGAAAGAGCAAACGTAATTCTAGGAGCTATGAACAAAAAATTATAAAGTTTACCAGAGTTGTGCACACAACATGTGGTTACGGATGCAACTATAAATGACCTCAAGTTAGTACAAAATTTTCATATGACTCACAACGACTCTCTTTTCAAGCTTAACGTTCATGGATCCCTATGTGAGTATAAAAAGATGTCTCCGAGTGGAGAAACTAAAAGGGAAACATTGGAAAAGCTTTAACTCATTGACTTGCACTCATATGTTCTACTCTTGCCTTCATACGTTCCATTATTCATTTGATCTGCAATCATTGAGGGTTGGTGTGATTAGTTTTTAGAGATTGGGAAAGATCTTGTAACAAGCATTCTCTTACTTGAAAGGTAGCTAAGTTTTCCTTGTTTTGGTTCCTTAAAAAATAGGAGAGTGTGTTAGGTTTTCTTTGTTTGTTTCCTTAGAAAAACAAGTGTAAATGTTGTCTTTTTAGCATAGAAAATAAGAGGTTGTAAGCAGTTTTTCTCCACCTGTGAAGTGAGGCGCTTAGTGGATTCAAACGCTCAAGCAAGGCTTGAGAAGTCGACTTAGGTCAAAGAGGGTCAAACTACTATAAAAATCCGTGCTTTGATCTCTCTACCTTCATCTCGTTGTTTTCAATTTTATTTTCATTGTGGTGTGGATTGAGTTGTACTAGTTTTTCTTTTGAAAAGTGTTAAAATATTTGAAAAGGGTTTAAAATTCACAAACAATCCAATTCATCCCCTCTTAGATTGCCATGTTGGGACAATAAGTGGTATTAGAGCAAGTGCTCAAATCCCTCTGTCAAAACAACTTAGAGTTAAAGATCCATCATGGCATCCATGGGTGATGTTTCTAAATATGAAGGTTTGTCCATTAATTATGCTCATTTCTTTTATGGTAGTGATTATATGTATTGGAAGACTCACATAATGGTGTTTATCAAGTCTGAGCATATTAATGTATGGCAAGTTATTAAAGAGGATTCTTACATTCCAAAGAAGATAGTTGATGTAGTCCAAGTGTTCAAACCTAAAAAAGAATGGAATGAGTATGACAAGAGGATAAAGTCATTAAAAAACAAAGCAATGCATATCTTATTTGATGTATTGATCAAGATCCAATTCAACAATGTACAACAATGTCAAAAAAACTCTGTGTAAAGGGAAAGGAAAGTTTGCTATTCACATAGTAATGCACGTAGCATCTGGATCCCACGAGACAATAAGCATTAGGTGTCTAGCTATGCACGTAGCATATTTTCTATGCACGTAAAGGAAAGTTTTTAGAATAGTTGTAGATGGCCTTCAAAGGTATATGTGTAAAGGGAAATTACTAGGCGCGTAAAGAGATAAAAATATGAGCTTTGAAGTTCAGATTCTACTCACGTTAAATGAGAGCTATGCACATAGACAAGGGCAAATGCAGACAAAGGCAATATGCTCCTTGAGAATTCAAATTTGAATATTCTTTGACATGATGACGTCAAAATTAAAGGATGCATCTTGGAAACTCGACAATGCACGTAGAAGGATAAGCTACGCACATAAAGCAAGTGGACCATGAATGTAGCAATGGGGCAAAGCACGTAGATGTTGATTTGCCCAAGGCAATGACCATTGGAGTTCAAACAATGCACATAGAGTAGAACGCAACGCATGTAGAACTCAGCTGGTTCAAAGGATCTACACACGTAAATGGTGGCCACGCATGTAAATAACTGTGACGTCATTGGTGGATAGAATTTCCATTCTATCACAACTGCTACTTTGAGGCTTCCAATGGCTATTTTATATTACGTGGCTATAAAAAAAGCATCCCAGTTTAGAAGAGAAATCAGAGAAACAATTACCAAGTTTGCTATTCAATTTCTCTCTCATCTCTACATTTCAAACCCGTTTGAGTTATTTTACTTGCATACTTTTATGGGTTTGTGTGAGGTTGAATCTACTATATTCTGGGTTAATTTTGTAACAAACAAGGTTATTGCTTGGGGCAGTATAGGTTTCTTTGTTACGCCTTAGAAAAACAAGAGCGGTTGATAGTGAACCTTTGAAAACTATAGTGTAACAGTTTGCTTGTTGATCCCGTAAAAACAAGTAGTGTAAACGGTTTTCCTACATCCAAAAAGTTAGGAGATAGTTGATTGAAATTATCAGGGGTTTTAGAAGAGTGGACATAGGTAGAAAAGTTGACATAGGTCGAAGATGATCGAACCACTATAAATCGGATTTGTTCTCTCTTCCCTTACCCTTTACTTTGCTTTATATTTTCCATATCTTGTTTTTGAATTGGATTTTGTTTAAATTCCGCATTTAACTTTGTTATTTGTTTATAGTTTGCAAAAGAATTTTAACAAAGGTTTTAAAATCTCTAAAACTCCAATTCACCCTCATCTTGGAGTGCCATTATTGGGACATTATAATTTGAAAAGCCAAAGGAAGAATGGAGTGAGGCAGAAAAGAAACTTGTTTCCTTCAATCACAAAGCTATGCATATCTTATTTTGTGTACTTAGTATCAATTTAACAAGGTGAAACAATCCTAAAATGCTCATGAAGCACTTATTATAGATCAATTCAACAAGGTGAAACAATCCCAAAATGCTCATGAAATTTGGCATACTCTTAAAGTAACTTATAAAGGAACTAAGCATGTGAAAGAGAACAAGGTGTCTTTGCTTGTTCATAAGTATGAGCTTTTCAAGATGAAGCCAACTGAATCAATACAAGCTATGTTTGATAGATTCAATGATATCATCAATGGCCTTAAAGCTCTTGGGAAGACCTATACTTATTACGAGCTAGTGAGGAAGATTCTAAGATCATTGCCAAAGCCTTGGGCTCCAATAAAAAATGTCATTCAAGAAGCCAAGGATCTCTCAATACTACCATTGGAGGATCTCATGGGATCTTTGCTTACTCATGAAATGAGTATGAAAGAGGAAGAAGAGGAAATATAAGAGAAGAAGAAGAAGGAGGAGAAAAGTGTTGCATTTAAAGCATCAACTTCAAACGGAAAAATTTCTAGTGATAGTGAGAATGAGGATGAAAATAAAGAATGTGCTCTTCTTACTAGAAAATTTAAGAAATTACTAAAGAATAAGAAATTCTCCAAGAGGCCATACAATAAGGAAGGTTCAGAAGACTTCTTAAGCAAGAAAGACAATGAAATTATTTGTCGTGAATGCAAGAAGCCCGGACACATCAAATCTGAATGCCCTCTTCTAAACAAAAGCCAATAAAACGTTCAATAAGAGAATAAAAGCAATAGTGGCTAGTTGGAGTGATAATGATGATAGTTCAGGTGATGATGAAGATGTTGAGGAAGTTGCCAACTTATGTCTTATGGCAACTGGAGAAAATGAAGAAGAAGAAAAGAATGAGGTAAGTGATATACCCATGAAGAATTACATGAAGCATTGAATCATTTCATGATGAATATAGAAAGCTTGGCTTAAGCATGTTGCATTAAAAATATTGTATGTGATCTTGATAAAAGGATTTATATTTTGCAATGAGAATGATTGCTTGAAAAAGGGAAATGATAGATTTAAGAATCAGCTCGACAAATGCTTGGCTAATAAGGATGATGACTTAGTGAATGAAAATGTTGCATTTAAGGAGAAAGTTGCATGGATCACTAATGTCTGTCACAAACTCACTCAAAGGAAAGAAAATCTTGACAAGCTTCTTGGTAGTCAAAGGTTGTCTTTGTCTAAAGGTGGTTTGGGATATAATTACAAGAATGACAACAAATCATATCAAACTAGGTTTCCCAGACAACATGCATCATTTCCATTTTCTACTTGCAACTATTGCGGTAAGATGAGACATATTGCATATTCTTACGATGTTAGAAACAACATGCAAATTTAGAATCAATACGTATATTGGAGTGAAGAAGGCGTGGGTTCTCAAAAGAACAATCATGATGACAATGTATATCATGATTAGACTAGGGCACTAAAACTAACAGACTAATCCTTATGGAACCAAAAGGCAATGGGTACCAAAAACAAGAAATTAAAATTTATCTTTGTAGGTGTGCATGGAGGCCAATGTGAAAACAAACACTTGGTATCTTGATGTCGGTTGTTCTAAGCATATGATTGGAGAAAAGAATCAATTATCCAAACTTGATCTTAAACGTGGTGGATTTGTAACATTTAGAGGCAACTCAAAGGGCGAAATAATAGGTAAAGGTGAAGTGGGTAAAGAACATTCACCAATTATTAAAAATGTTTGCCTTGTTGATGGATTGAAGCATAACTTGCTTAGTATTAGTCAACTGTGTGACATGGACAATCGTGTTGTTTTTGAATCATCACATAGCATGATTGAAGGGTAGGAAAGTTTTGTTCATTGGTCATAGGCATGAAAATGTTCATGTTTTGGATTTGAATGACTCAAAATCTTTCAATGAAAAATTTCTTTCAACATTCAATGAAGATGCATGAATTTCGTATAAAAGATTAGGACATGCAAGCATGTATTTGATTTCTAAACTTTCTGGGAAAGATTTCATTGTTGGTTTTCCAAAGTTGAAGTTTGAAAACAATGTTGTGTTTGATACATGTGTTAAAGGAAAACATGCTAGAACATATTTCAAAAGCAAAAGCATGATTTTTACATGTAGACCACTTGAGTTATTGCATATGGATTTTTTTTGGTCCTACATCTACTATGAGTTTAGCTGGTAAGCAATATACATTTGTCATTGTGGATGATTATTCTCATTTTACATGGATGTTTTTCCTTGCTCATAAAAATGAAGCCATACGTACATTCACAAAATTTAGTAGAAGGGTCCAAAACGAAAAAGAATACACTATTGTATAAATTAAAAGTGATAGAGGAAGGGAATTCTATTGTTAGCCATTTGAAAACTTTTGTAATGAACAAAGTATCGATTATAAATTTTTGGCACCTAAAACCCCTCAATAAAATGGTGTTGTTGAGAGGGAAAATAGAACATTACAAGAAATTGCTAGGACCGTGTTGAGTGATAATGATCTTCCTAAGTACTTTTGGGCCGAGGCGGTTAATACTGCTTGCTACATATTAAATAGGGCATTAATTCAATCCAAGCATAAGAAACTCCTTATGAGCTTTGGAAAGGAAGAAATCCCAACATTTCATACTTTTATGCATTTGGATGCAAATGTTTTGTTCTTAATTATGAAAAAAAATATTGGTAAATTTTATGCAAAGTCAGATGAAGCTATATTTCTTGGTTATTCTTTGGTTAGCAAAGGTTATAGAGTTTTTAATAAGAGAAATATAAATTTGAATAATCTATTCATGTAGTTTTTGGTGAATCTAACCAATATTTGCCAAGAACTTGTGATGATGATGATGTAGATATTATCAACAAGACGAGTACTCTTTGCATTGAAGGAAGTGAAGAAAATGCACAAAAAGGTGAACAATCGAAAGAGGAAGAAACTCAAGCCCATCAAGGTGCAAATCAATAACATGAAGACCTTCCTTCCTAACGAATGGAGATTTGCAAAGGATCACCCAAAGGAGCAAATCATTAGTGCTGTATCCAAATAGGTAACAACTAGATCTTCCACTTATCATTATATTGAGTTTGCAAAAGATATCCATAAGGGATTTGATATGAGCATGATAGGAGAGTTAAATTACTTTCTCGGATTGCAAATTAAGCAATTAAAAGACGACTTCTTCATCAACCATTCAAAATACATTAGAGATTTATTAAAGAAATTTGGTATGGATAATGAAAGACCTTGTAGCACACCAATGAATACAACCACAAAACTCACTAAGGATGAGATAGGAAAACACGTGTATATAAAGCTCTATCGAGGCATGATCGGTTCTTTTCTCTATCTTACCGCTAGTAGGTTGGATATAATGCATAGTATGTGCTTATGTGCTAGATTTCAAGCATGCCCTAAAGAAATCTCATTTGATTGCTGTTAAACATATTTTTTGATATCTTATTGATCCTCAGAATGTTGGTTTGTGGTATCCAAAGTGTGACGTATTTGATCTTGTTGGTTATTTTGATGCAAATTATGGTGGTAATCAATTAGATAGAAAGAACACTTCCAACGCATGTCAATTTCTAAGGTATGCATTAGCATCATGGTTTTCTAAAAAGAAAAAATGTGTATCACTATCTACTACTGAGTCTGAATAGATGGTAGCGGGTAGTTGTTGTGCACAAATTCTTTGGATAAAACATCAATTAGAAGACTATGGCATCATGCTTTCTAAAATTCCTATGAAGTGTGATAACACTAGTGCTATTAATATTTCTAAAAATCCCCTCCAACATTTTAGAACCAAGCATTTAGATATTAGACTCATTTCACATGTTTTAAATGGTGACATTGTGGCTTATTTTGTGAGAACCAAAGACCAATTTGCAGACATTTTTACTAAACCTTTGGATAGTGAGACTTTTTCTTCAATTCATAGAAGACTTGGCATTATTTAATTGTATGTTAAATGATTTATTTATTTATGCATATGTATTCATTTACATTAAAATGATTCACAAATGTCCATGGCTATATCCTTTGTGTGGTGGAAAAGTATTGGAAGTGGAAAATTGAAGAAATGGGTTGTGTGAATGGGTTGCTCGAGTAGGGTATGTGTTACATGAGTAATAGGCAAGAACCGGGCATCTGAAAATATCTGGGGAAAAGATATTAGAATAAAGGAGATTTGTTACTAGAGTGAACTAAGAGTAACTTACTCGAATAAGTTAAAAGGGTTCACTCAAGTAAACAAAGGGATTGTTCAGTCAAGTAAAGGATGGTGTCACTTGAGTGACCAGTACTACAGATACGATTAAAAATGTGATATTGGAATAGAACAACAGAACCCATTTCAAAAATGCTGAAACACTCTCTTTCGTCTCCACATCACTTGAGTATCCTTCATCCAAAACACAAAAAACCTGACATTACCCATCACACAACTTGAGTCACCTCTCATTTCAACCAAAAACACTCATAATCACCACAAATCCATGTTTCACCCAAACTTGAACCCTAACCCTAACTTCTCTAAACAATGTCGAATCAGCCATTAAAAAGAGTGAAACATATTGCAAGAAAAGCTTTTAATCCACCTATTGATAAGGATTTGCTTTCAGCCACACCTTTTCCTCCTTCTCTACAAAGACGACAATCCTCACAGCGAAAGAAATCTGCCCTTCAAGGTACTCCCAGAGTAGGAACGTCCTCTAGTGCTGGAGAATTTCCTCTTAGTTCACGTTTCATATATTGGCTTGCATAAAAGACCTATCACAAGATAATGAAGAAACAAAAACTTGTGCCCTTTATGATTTTTGATTGTGATGTTTTGTGGGATGTGGGTTATGATTTGGAAGAAGTATTTAGGTCATCTCTTAGTGTTACTGACTTATTTGGTTATAGAAATTTGATTTATAAGGAATTAGTTGGTGAATTATATGCGAATAATGAAATTGTTAAAAGGCCAAATAATGAGGATATCATTCTTAGAACTCATACATGTAAAAGGAGTTTCCAAATTTCAGAAACAAGGCTTTGTTGGGTTTTTAATGTTAGAGAAGGTTGAATTACTCCTACAAGTTTGACTCTGGTTGAGGAAGTTGATGGACTTGAAGAAGATCGTGATAGTAGTGATAGTGAAAAAACGGTTGAGATTGGAGAAGAATTCGAATTGTAAAAGTCTTACAAGTATCTAAAAAGATCATTCGAGGTTGTTAAAGTTGGAAGACAAGTTAAACTTGATGCTATCGATCTACCAGGAAATCTACAAATGATACATTATGCCATTAACCGAAGCATCACAGCATAGCAAGATTCCCAAAACTGCATGACTAACATTGATATGGAAATTATTTGGCATGTTCTCAAGGAGAATCAAATCAAGTTTTTGGCCTTGATCATCAAATCTATGAAGTACAAATGGAAGCAACTTTATAAGAAATCTTATGAGAAGAGTAAAAAGAAAGAAGGCTTGCCATATGGAGTACTCATAACTAAGATTATTGAGGAAAATGGAATTGATCTTTTGGAACATGAGTTTCAAGAATTACCTTATTCATGGTTTTTCAAAAAAAAAAATAACTTGGGCAGTACTAGAATGATCAAGACATTAAATCAAGGTTGAATTTTTGGAGCACGTGTTAGGTTGGAAACGAATGAATTGGCTCATGCAAGAGATAGATTTCATATCCCTGCTCCTATTGATCGCACCATTTGTAGTTCCTGTGGTGGAAGAAAGGGTGCAAGTGGGGCAAGGCCATCTCAAACAAATGTGAGTGTTAAGGAATTTTGAGCACTTGAGACTAAGGTTGACAAGGTTGCTAGCAATGTGGACAAGATATTGGTATTTGTTAGCTTCATTTGGACTTGGATAAAAGAAGCTCGATGAACCAACAATGCTACTATGTCATCTACTTCCACATCACGTCCTCCACCAGCTCCATGATCTAGCCTTGCCATTAGGATCAAAATTTTCATTCATTTTCATCCATTTACATATGAACTCTAAGTTATTTGGAAAATTTATATGCCTATTTGAACATTTTAGCTTATGCTTGGATTATATTTTGGCTCATTTGTAAGCCTATGTTGAATGCTTGATTAATCATGCATGGATGGTATCGCCACAGTACCACATTTTGATGTTTGCTCTGCCTATGTTTATTACAGTTTCATGTCCCTGCCAGCACGAGCAGCCACCCACTAGCGATGTTTAACTGGATCCTTAGCATCAGATACCAGGTGAGTGAAATGACAACATAAAAAACATAGACTGTGTCTTCAAATTTAGTATGTTGTTTTTGATATGTCGGGCTATAATCTGAAATTGAACTAATAATTATTGGGTTAATTAATAATTGGGATTATGTGATTATTAATAATCAATGTTTTGCACTTGAAACTTAATATATATTGGTATATATATATAAGAGATTATTTTGTATAAGATGGAATAAAGAAATCTTTGATATGCATGATTGTCTGTGAAATACTATGTATATAACATTTTCATATGGGGACACCTAGCTACGGGGTATGTAACCTTTGGTATATCAATACTTTATCAAGACCCTAGTTACCTGGGTAATGAGGTGATCGTGTATCTGGTCAGATATACACTTTTATTTAGCAGTAAGGTGGTGGAGTCCACACTGCTATTATGGATATTGATTTGGTCTCGTACTATGAATCCACACACACACACATATATATATATATATATTGTCTGAATGCATGTTGTATGATATGGATGCGAACGTTTTGCAAAAACGAATTTCAGAAAATATATTATGTATGTAGTGTGGATACTATATGCTACCTATGTATATTTGTGTGCGGTATTTTTAAAC